>JAJHPE010000014.1:1475452-1731153 GCA_024447655.1 Carex scoparia
TGTAATTCCGCCTCCATCGGATCGGTGGAGCTGTTTTTTTTTTATAAAAACCATAATAAGTATAAAACAAAACAAAAAAAGAATAGGTTTTTTTTTTAAGTATTTTAGGACCAATTTAAAAACTCAAACAACATATATATCATGCAAATAAAATTCGTAAGAAGTCTTATGATCGTTTCTTTTATATCAATTCTTAAAATGTATTCCTTTGAGATTAATTGTATTTCAGTTTTATTGCAGTATATTAAAAAATGTTATAGACCATTTGTTTGAAAGTTCAGACTCAATAATATAATTTATATTGGACGAAGCTCTCTGGGCCATTTGATTAATATGAGAATAAATAAAATAGAGATTGTTCTGCAATAAAATTAGGATTTAATTTTAATCCACACACTAAGAAATTCATATTTAATTGTATAATCTAGAGGTAGAGGTTTCTTAAAGTTTATAAACAGATTGAGATTTTAGATAATTAATAAGAGACTAATGGAGGGATTCTTAATCCTTACTAAATCATATGAAAAGAAAGCTTAATTTGACTTAATCTGCCTTTGCCGAAAAGTTTTGAAAAAACAAATAATAAGAACAATATGGACTGAAGTTTTTTAAAATTAAAATATACAGATTTAAAATCTAGAAAATTAATAAATGAAATTTGAGATATAAGAAGAGCCGGATTATTTATTCGGTTTTTTTATTAATACCCAAAAAAATAATAAATATGTCCTTTAAAAAAATTTACATATACCCAGACCGTTCAAATAAGGGGCGACCCATTGTGCCTCCCAGACCGCCTCCCCCCTCATTTGGGCTATTTACTATACACCCTATATAACATTTTCTTCCGATTATATTGTCAAGACATAGCTTTTTGACTACGCTGGACCCTGGAAAAGATCAAAGACTTGTCCCTTTCTACTTTTTTTATTTTTATACTGTTATCTAATTGAGTATGCGAGGCGCCTTTCGTTGAGAAAAACGATAACATATAGGGTGTTTTCTCTCTCCTGCCCCTTCACAATTCATTTCACCATCTTCAAACCCGAGCTCAGCTCTCCAGAGGCGATTCTGAGACAATTCTAAGGTTTTTTTTTTTTACTTATTAATTAGTTTATTTTTATATTTTTAAAAAATTGGTAGAAATTCTTAAAAAAAATTTACTATTTTTATTTCTAAGGTAGTGTACTCCGTAACTGTAAGGATTTAGATTAACCTTACCAATATAAGTCGCACCAGGCAGATCTGGATTGACCTTCTTCTTTTCAAACCATAACCGTAAGGATTTTTCACAAAATCATCATTTGAGATTTCATACGGAAGTACTGCTTTATACATATTAGATATTGCTTTCTATCCTTAAAGGTTACGTGATATTTTCCTTCTAAATCATCATTTTTTCCGGTATGTGCTACGCCACGATTGGACAATCCACCACGTTTGTTTTTTGTTCATCATTTTTGCCTATAAAAAGCGAACACAATAAACAACAGATAAAATAATAATACAGTCTACAACATCAAAATAATAATACAGTCTACAACATCTAAACAATAATACAGTTTGCAACATAAAGTCAAATAGTACAGTGCAACATAAAATACTTCAAATTCATTCTTCTAATACAAAATACTTCAAACACATCCCTAAAATAAAAATAAAAAAATTCGGACTATGGTTTGAGAGTTCTGGAACTCTCTCCCTTTGTCTTTGTAGGTTGATTGATACACATAACACACTCTCACTCTTCGAAACGATAGTCATTTGCCAGACCTACATCCTTATTGAGACATTTGGGGTGAATTCTTATGCCACAAAGATGACAAAAGAACATGTCATCAGTGTCTTCCTTGACACGACATGCGGCGCACATTTTCTATTCAAGTGGAGGATCGATATCTAGTTGTAGATCCTGAAAAATGGTTCTGAGGTCTGGATCGTCAGTGCTCATGATGTTTCAACATCTTTGGGTGGAAACCCTATACGAGCTAAATGTCTCTCTCTATAGTCTATACGGGCGTCGCTCGTCTAAAATTTGGAAGTTACAATTTTGCAAGCATTGTGTTTGGATTGATTTCCTTCATTCCGGAGTTCAGGTTTTGATGCCATGGTAAGAGCCAGGGTTTCAAATGTGCACGATGAAATAATTAAATTTTCTAACAGTTTCCAAGCAATTTCTAAGAATTTCTACCAATTTTTTAAAATGTAAAAAAATAATAATTAATAAGTAAAAAAAAATGAATTGCCTGTGGAGAGCTGAGTTCGGGTGTGGAGATGGTGAAATGAATTGTGAGGGGCAAGAGAGAGAAAACACTCTCAATGGAATTCAGATCCAGTGAAGTAACCCAATCTTTGAATTTTAAATCAGGACCGTCCGATTCGAATCCCAGACTCCATCCGGATCTGGAGCGCACATATTTTGAGAATGAATTCGAATCCCATAACAATTCCGAACGACAAATTCAAATCAGACGATCTCGATCCAAAACTAAAAAAATTGAATTACTTTAGGTATCCGGACCCATCTCAATGTCTCTAGAACAATATTACAATATGGACTATGGATTGAAGTTTTTTAAAATAAAAATGAGTGATGCTTCTATGGACCTAAGGACCTATTTGTAAAATAAACATATATTTTTTTTAAAGATCAAACAGTCAATCCGAACCGTTCATCTTGTTCTCCATATTAATATGTGCTTGGAGACCAAATTTTACATTTTTCTAAATTTTTTTACTATTTATTAAGATGGTACAAAATTCAATGGTCTGAATTTGTTATTTTTTGTACCCATCTTAATAAATAGTAAAAAAATTCAGAAAAATGTAAAATTTGGTCTCCAAGCACATATTAATATGGAGAACAAGATGAACGGTTCGGATCGACTGTTTGAACTTGAAAATAAAAATATGTTAATTTTACAAATAGGTCCTTATGGTCCATGGAAGCATTTGCCACTAAAAATAATTACGGATTAGATGTCCATATTTTCAGACCGCATGAATGATGGGACGGACCAAATGACAGTCTGATGCCTAAGTCAAAAAAAAAAAAAGACAGTCTGATGGCCCCAATCTCTTCCTTCAAAAGTACCATTAGAAAATGTTCTGACAAGTGGACTCCACGCAGTAGGGAATTTTTAAAAGGTTAAAATCAATTATCAACCGTCCGATCGTCACATCAGGCCGCACAAATCGACACGACTACTTCCTGTGTTTCTTGGGTGTATGGACCGTGCGACTAACCAATTGCGACCTATTATTCTATTAGAAGTGACCCGTTGCACATTTAGCTGTAAATTTTTTGTTTCTGCAATTAAAAGTAAAAGTTGAGGGGAAAAGAGAGACGAAAATGATCAGCGCCGTTTATCAAATTTTGTAGCAAATCTAACGGCTTAAAATTTATGGGAAGCTTCCCGCGTTAAATTAAGCGGTTAGGGAGGTCTCATGCGATTACATTGACATTAATTGTTTTTATCTTCTTATGAAATTTAGCACTTATAATAATAAGTCGGTTGCTAATAAAATTAAAAAATGACAAGTTGCCAAGTTGGTCAAGTGAAAATCTCTATCGATTCCAGCATGCCGTCATTTTTATTCATATCCGAAAATTCCGCCAACTCTGCTCACCAAATTCAAATTCTGTCAAAAATGTCCAAACCGACGGCTTAATAACTGGTTCCTAATTTTTATTAGAAACCGGCTATTACACCGCCGGTTCCTAATAAAAATTAAGAACCGGCTATTAAGCCGCCGGTTTCTAATAAAAATTAGGTTTTTTTTTTTTGAAATCTGGACAGTTGATATATAATTTTTGAGTAATTTGTAAGTATTAAATTCGCTCTGAATATTTGAAATATAATTTTGATGTTATATGTTACGAATCGTTTGAAATTCTCGTTTTTAAGACGATTAATTAACAAAATTTGTTGATTGATTTATTTCAACTAAATTTATTATGACTTTAACGAGAAAAACGATACGTAAATGACAAATGATAGAGTAGGAAATATAAATAAATAAACAGAGATAATACAACCATAAAATGACAAACATAACAGATCCAAATGACAAACGATAGAGTAGGAAATATAAATAAATAAACAGAGATAATACAACCATAAAATGACAAACATAACAAATCCAAATGTAAATCCTACGGAACAATAAAAGTAAAAAACTATCATCGTCTAAACGGAGAAGGGAAGTATCGCTCGGCCTGGATGTCCTCTGTTAACCCTTTCGGGCAGCCCCAACCAAGCCGCATCACGTGCAGCAATAGCAGCGGCATCAGCCTCTCCCCTGATACGTGATGCGGTCTCCCACGGATCATCATCCCCTAGAGTAGTAGTCGGTGGGGGTGTAGAGAAGAAAATCTCTGCCAGCCCGGCCGCATAGTCAGAAGGGGCCTGTGACCTGTTGGCCTCACCGTCGTGTGCCATCGCTGTAGGATATCATCCCGGCATGGATGGTGATAGGTTCTCAATCTCATCGAGACTGATAGTCAGTCCATAATCCTCTATGTGGTCGAAAGATGAAGGCTCGTCGTCGTCGTCGTGCGGTGGCTGTGGTGCCCCTCATCCCGGTAGTGGTGGAACAATTGGTAGCAATTTATAATAATTGGTAGCAATTTCTTCCTAATTTATTAAAAAATTTGGAACATTTCTAATGAATTGGTAGCAATTTATAACAATTTCTAACAAACGGTAGCAATTTATAACAATTGGTAGCAATTTCTTCCTAATTTATAAAAAAAAATTGGAACATTTCTAATGAATTGGTAGCAATTTATAACAATTTCTAACAAATGGTAGCAATTTATAACAATTGGTAGCAATTTCTAATAAATTTATAACAATTTATAACAATTGGTAGCAATTTCTAATAAATTTATAACAATTTATAACAATTGGTAGCAATTTCTAATCAATTTTAATAATTTCTAACAAACGGTACTAATTTACAACTATTTTGGCCTACTTAAAAATATAAAATAAAATATAGGGACTTACTTGCAAAAACAGGAAGAGCAGGAGAAATTTGGAAGAAAGAGAGAATATGAGGAGAGATAGTGTGAAATTTGATGAAATAAATTGTGAGGAAATTTCGGAACAGTGCACCCTTATAAATAACCTATTTATTTGAAGCGACCGGCGGTTTAATTCGCCGGTTCCTAATTTTTATTAGGAACCGGCGGTATAGTAGCCGGTTTGGGCATTTTTGATAAAATTTGAGTTTCGTGGACAGAGTTGACAAAATTTATGAGTTTTTAGGCATGAATAAAAATGACGGCCAGCATGCTTCAGCAGTACATTTGAATTTATATTGTTTTCCCCTAAATTATGACATATAGTGCATGCATGTTCCCTTTTTTCTTTTTTCTTTTACTTATATACCTTATCCAATCTCTAAATAAGTAATAATATTCATACTATATAATGTCCAAGTAAATTTAAAAATATCTAATAGCTAACTATTAAGAGATACTATCTAATTGTTTAAGAGACTAACATATTTGTTAATTTACCACAACAATGTCTCCATCATTTGAATGAAAATGACATGCTCGAGTATCATTATTAAATGTTTTTGACATGTCATATGTACGTTAACTGTGTTATATAATACTCCAAATCTATCATTGTCCTTGGTATTATATCTGAAGTATTATAATTTGGACTCCTCATTTATATTTCTAAGCCATCTAGATGCTGCTATTTTCTACTAGAACAAAAACTGAGGAATCATTATACTAATAATCTCTCCTCTTATATTAAGGATGCATATGTTTTGATCTATTAACGGCTGTGATTTACTTCGTTGAATTTTAAATGGTTAAGATAAAAAAAAAATGAATTGTGATTTTATGTGACAATGTATTGTCATTTATTATGTGTAAATCTGTATTTAGTTCTCTGAATACTAGCTACACTGATTTTCTCATTACAATTTATATATTCATATGATTGTTGCCATAAAAACAATGAATTGATAACATTTTTTTATTTCCTTTTATGTTATTAATTACAGCTAAATGAGAAAGTAATTAACATATTTGCTCACTAAATATTGATTATTACCTTCCTATTTAACAAAGAAGTAAAGACAAAATAGTTCAATTCATTATTGAATAAATAGAAATTATAAAAAGACAAATATTATTTAAGATGAAAATATTTGGTCTATTTGCTTCTATTTTTTTATACTTTTTAATTCAATCCCGTAACAAAGCATGGGCAAACTAGTAGTTTGTTAGATTAATATTATACACATTTAGCTAGTTATTAATGTAAAATCCAAAATGCCCAGAAATTAAACAAAGTTCTACTGCCAAAAGAGTTAAACACAGAGATGTACTTTTGTATTTAACAGTTTTCCCATTTATAGTTGACCTTATTACCTAGATATACACCAAGTATAA
Source organism: Carex scoparia (assembly GCA_024447655.1). Classification (NCBI taxonomy): domain Eukaryota; kingdom Viridiplantae; phylum Streptophyta; class Magnoliopsida; order Poales; family Cyperaceae; genus Carex; species Carex scoparia. The sequence continues at coordinate 1,481,874 of JAJHPE010000014.1, forward strand.
GTGACTCAAACAAAATATAAATAAATAAATAAGTGACTCAAAAAAACAATTTGATGGTTGCTATCAGTAGACGACTTATTTTCTATAGCACCTGGTACTTGAAAAGAACAACTCGTTTCACATATTGTACTTGTGAGTTGTGAAAGCGATAAAAGATGCATGCTTGCTAAATAATAAGCCTCTCGATCAATATATATATATACCCTTCGGTGTGAAGCATTTATGACCACAAGAGATTTCTTTTCCTTGTTTTTGAATCTCAACTACAACCTAAAGAACTAACTAAAATTTAGGCCATGCAAAGAGAGAGGGATTCTTTGGTTGTTGGGAGAGTTGTTGGTGATGTGCTTGATCCCTTTGAGAGAAAAATGCAACTTAGGGTTACATACGGTTCCAGAAATGTAACCAATGGCTATGAGTTCAAACCGTCGGCTGTGGTAGAGCAGCCTATAATCGAGGTTGGCAGTTCCGATCCTAGTTCTTTGTTTACACTTGTGAGTACCACTGTAAACATTGTTTCTGTCGATCTTTGTACTCGAGTTATGTTTTTATTGTATGTTTTTTATGATAATATATTTGTAAGCATAAGAAGATTAGCTAATTTAATTACAAATGTTGTTCCTTTATGATCTCAGAGCTAGCCTCCATATATATAAGCAAAATAACATCATTTTTGTTTGAATCAATTTTCTACTTTTCAATTTTGGTGCTTTTGCAATCTCATATATAGTCATAATCAAAACAATAAACAAAATTTTTAATTCTCTCTTTATACTGAAGACTTGCATCTTTTGCATTTTCTGAATGTTGAATTGGTCTAAATATAAGAATGGTTCAACTTTTCTCTTGAGAAGCTCCATAGGCCTTGCTAGGTTACATATTAGTTAGGTGAAAAGTAATTAATTATGTGAAGCATTCACAGAATCTTTAATGGAGCAACTTACTGTCACTTCTGTAAAATTCAAATTGATAGTAATTATCTTTTGCAGGCTATGGTCAATCCAGATGCGCCGAGTCCAAGCGACCCGACTCTTCGAGAATATCTGCACTGGTGATCTCTCTCCCTCTCTCTCTCTATGAATATGTATGTGCGTTTGTGTGTGTGTGTGTCTTCAGTTGTGCCTGACTATTTTTGTTTTACAGAGCAGACAACTGTACTATGTACAGAGTAGCTGGTGTTTACAAAATAAGGACAAAGTGCAGTTGTTTTTTTCTCCCAAGGAGTAAAAGTGTTTCTCAGCAATATGATTTTTTTTTTTGGGTTTATTATTTCTTCATATGTTGCTACTAGATTTTTTTTGTTTTTTTCCAATGATCAGTATAGACAGCAGCTATCAGACCCTATATATTAACTGTCAGGAAAAGGACTTCTTTTACTGATTAGTTCACTGTACTTAGTAAAGAAAAAACGTGTGGATGTCATGTGCTATGTATGATTCTAATTATGTGTATGTGATTAATTGTTGTAGGTTGGTCACTGACATCCCGGGCCCAGCAGGAGCAACACATGGTAAGTCATACAATAGTAATTCTATGATAATGATATCTCTATCTTGGATATATGATAATTCTTTTCTTTCACTTTTTTTTTTTTTTTCTCTTTTAGGCCATGAGGTAGTGTCTTATGAGAGCCCACGACCCTCCCTCGGCATCCACCGGTTTGTTTTTGTTCTATTTCAACAGCAAGGAAGCCAGACTATTTATGCACCGGGATGGCGTCAGCACTTTTGCACGCGGGATTTTGCGGAGCTGTACAATTTGGGGGCTCCTGTAGCTGCAGTTTTTTTCAACTGCCAACGAGAGTCGGGTTCAGGTGGAAGAAGAATGCCAATGTAAAATTACTAAATGTTAATGGAATTAATTGTTCCTTTCTTTCCTAGCTTAATTATTCTGTTTAATTCTCCTTGTAAATCATGGAGAATAATTAAGTTCCAGAGGTGCTAAGATTTGCAATTAAGTTAATTTTAGGCGAGATGTAGTAAAATTAACATTATTCATTGTTTGGAGTAACATGTGATGGTAAATTCTTATGTTTTACCATTTTTTTTTCTATTACGTACGTAGAACAGCCACAGTTACCGCGAAATGCGAATCGAAGTGTATGATTTTAATCCTCGTATATATATAATCACATATAGAAATGAATGGTGCTTGGTGACGCGCGGGAGTATGGTCTCTGACTTCTCTTTTTTTAATTTGCTAAAAACAACACAAAATGGATAAGTTAGATAATGATTTATTTGCTAAAAGAAAAATGAACGCTTTGAAACAACACAAATGGATAAGATGGATACTGATTTATTTGCTAAAAGAAAAATGAACGCTTTGAAACAACACAAATGGATAAGATGAATACTAATTTATTTGCTAAAAGAAAAATGAACGCTTTGAAACAACACAAATGGATAAGATGGATACTGATTTATTTGCTAAAAGAAAAATGATCCTTTGAAACAACACAAATGGGTAAGTTGGATACTGATTTATTTGCTAAAAGAAAAATGAACGCTTTGAACCAACACAAATGGATAAGTTGGATACTGATTTATTTGCTAAAAGAAAAATGATCCTTTGAAACAACACAAATGGGTAAGTTGGATACTGATTTATTTGCTAAAAGAAAAATGAACGCTTTGAACCAACACAAATGGATAAGTTGGATACTGATTTATTTGCTAAATGAAAAATGATCACTTTGAAACAACACAAATGGATAAGTTGGATACTGATTTATTTGCTAAAAGAAAAATGAATGCTTTGAAACAACGCAAATAGATAAGTTGGATACTTATTTATTTGCTAAATGAAAAATAATCGCTTTGAAACAACACAAATGGATAAGTTGGATACTGATTTATTTGCTAAAAGAAAAATGAACGCTTTGAAACAACACAAATGGATAAGTTTGATCAGTATCCCCCGCTTGTTCTTGCACTGTCTAATTACAATTTACAAGGAATCTAATTACAAAATCAAAAGGCACGTGCATCTTTATTAGTTCACTTACAGATTTCCTTGTAACCTGACGGGCTATTATGTACATGTTTATTTTTCTTTGTGCATTAAATGCCCATCATTGATTGCATCTCACAACAAAAAGTTTTAATAAAAAACCCACTCAACCAGGGTTCACTAACTAACATCTGCTTCTTTGCAAATCTTCATTGCAAAGGTAATAGCAGAATTACACTGAAGGTGTCGTCTCTTCAATGGGCCCTGCACTCCAGTTGCGTGAACTGCCGTTGTCATTTGAATCAGATTTCATTATGTTCAAGACTCTTTTATGGTACTTCAGTAGTGTTTTTCTGTGACCAATGCTGATGTAAGTTATCCCAGCTTTTTCTATCTGTCTATATAGATGTGCCTGTAAAGAAAAATTAAAAAAAAAAAAAAAAAAGAAGTCAAATAATATTTCCAGTTGAACCTGATGATTTCTATCAGCATGAGTAGATTGCTGGACAGCTTTATCAGCATGTACCTCCAATTTAGGGTTCTCCTCTGCTGATTTTCCTGCCTTGGACAGCAGGAGTAGCATATAGCCTTTGGGACTATTCGAATCAGGTTAGATGGTCTACATCAGTTTTCAGCAGAGAAAATCTGACAAGATGCAACCCACCAGAACCAATCCCAACCAAAGAAAAAAAAATTGGAAAGTGCAAACACATGTGACATTCTGACCAAAAACTTAAAACTACCTTAGACAGTATAACAAAACCCTGCCTGAAACCCAAACCATATGAGCTGAAAAGACGGTCAGATGGCCCCAATCTCTTCAAAACACAGCATTTCCCATATCACAAGTAGCGGTTAATATTTTTTTGAGACAGTTCACATTGAAGTTATCTTGGCAGATAAAATCAATCAGGATTTTTCAATGAAAAACAATCATTATTTCAGGAAGTTATAAAATCAATATTAAGAAAAATCTACCTCATTTTCCTCATCTAGAGCACTAGTTGACTCATCCAGTAATATCAATTTGGGTTTGGACAGGAGTAATCTTGCAAAGGCCAAGCGTTGTTGCTCCCCTAAAGAAAGTACACTCGACCATTCATGTATTGCATCCAGGCCATTGAAGCGCGACAAAATATCACCAAGCCGAACTAATTGGAGAGCCTCGATAAGATCATCACTTGTCGGCATCTTTGGTTTTTCCATTGCCTCAGTGGTGGTTGATCCTTGAGATAGGAATGGCAATGAACCTAAAGAACAATTTGAAAGTATCCTTATAGTTAGGAAATGATTCTCACCTAGAAAGTTAGGCCCAGCATTAGAACATTGAAAAACTATATACACATGTATTTTTATTAAGATTCTGTTCTTATTTACCACTAATTTTTTATTTACTATAGCTTTGTTGAGTTATTAGAGGGTTAGGCAGTGCATATTCTGCTGATACTTGTTAGGCCTCCTTGTTAAATAGAAAGTATCCACAGATCATGGGTTGCCTATCAAAGTAGAAGATATCCCACATGTTCTTGCAAGAGATGGGAATATCTTTATAGGCTTTCCTTATTTCTTTTTTACAAAAATGCCAAATTCTCACCAACTCATTACAAGAGAGACTAAAGGAATAATTTGAATCTCGATTAAAAACCAACATGGAAAGATCATATGCGCAAGACATATATCATCTTTGCAGGGGAATGAAGAATTTTTTAATTTGGCAGGGAATTTTAGTAAAAATTCCATTTTCTTGGGTCAACAGATTTTGCAGACATCATAAATCAAACAAATAATACAAGTATATATACAACATGAAAGATGTACCCTTCTTTTTTGGGTTATCTGACGATAGGAGAAGATCATCAGTCCATGTAGGATATAGCAGTTGTTGACGGAGTGTACCCAAAACCATATAAGGCCTTTGGGGAAGAAAAAATATGCCTCCAAGCCTTCTATACTTGGAGCTCTGTATTAGTTCTTCTTCATCTTGTGTCTCCGAAGAGTTATTCATTGGTTCAGTAGATTTATTAGCTGTTGAATCAGGAGTTTGCCTATCACCAGTTATGTAATATACTATAGTCCCACTACCACTGTTCCACAGGCCAGCAAGAGCTCGTAAAAACGATGTCTTGCCACTGCCACTGGGTCCCATTACCTAAATATTTTAGAAATACTTTTTCATCAAACTATGCCATTTAATATCAAAGAAGAGTGATGAGAGTAAAAAAAAGTAATACAAATAAAAGAGGATATGACTATTGCTGAAATATGAAATAGACCAAGTTCGAAGAGACCAAGTTCTAAATAAGTTTAAAGAAAGAAAACTAGTACTTTGAACTAAATAGTTATGTCATAATAGATCAAAAGAGTAATATCGGTTCCAGGTTATATGAAACTGCTTTATTTAGCATTACAAAGAAAAAACATTATATGGGCTCAAAGTTAGATTTTATAGCAAATATATTTAGAAAGAAAATATACATGCAGGACATGGGCAAGATTTTCTTACCAGTAGATGGTCCCTGTTAGTTATCTCCAGGGAAAGATCAGTGAATAGTACATTGCTACTTCTAGGAGCTTGTAAAGTCAAGCTTTGAACTTCTAGAAGCTTTTGAGGCTCAGTCTTAAGCGTAGACCCATTTGAGCTGATGGAAATGGGGTCACTAATTTCTTTAAAAGCAATTTTTATTCCCTCAGTACTGTCGTTCTTGAGTAGGATAGAAGACTCATTTCCATCCAATAAATCATCAAACTCACCTGAAAATTAAACAAAATAAGTTGTTAGATATGGCAGAAGACCCGAGTTGTCTATGTGCTGGTACACAAACCTTGTGATTACTTTGACCATTTCAGCCAAGAATTTTGTAGCCTTGATAATAAACCCTTGAATAAGCATTTCGCAGTTAACCAATCAATACTGATGAGTACCAAAAAAAGGGGCATTCTGGGTCACATACAAATCACACCAACTGTTAGGGATGTAAATACGTGATGTGTTGTGCTGTGATCACACGGTGACTTGGGTCACGGCATGGCACATGACCAAGTGAAATTTTTACATGCCGTGACCAAATTCAGAAGGACAGTCACATTAGCCACGCCGTGACCACACTTAACGTGTCCAAACATCACTGGTCAAGTTTGTCACTTTTGGTCACATTTAACTATTATTTAATAATTTAAGTTAGTTTATTCAAGATTCACCATTCAGATCAAGATCTAACGGTCCTAATCACGCGTGACTCGCGTGACCACATGACATGCCGTGACCAAATCTTTCGGGTGACGTGTTGTGCCATGCCAATATTCCGAAGGATGGTCATGGGCACGGGACACGCGAGTCACTGCAAAATTTATTTACATCCCTACCAGCTGTGTAAACTTAGGTCGTTGTAAGAAAAATGTGGGAGAACTTACCCTTGCAAGCTATTGAAATCGAGGATCAAGTAAACCCCAAACCCCATTTGAGTCCATTTTATTTTATATAATAAATTAAGGGCCAAGTTGTTGACATGTGATGAAGTGCGCCTCAACTTAGCAAGATGAAAATTGGCTTTTAGCAGCAGGTACGAGAAATGATAGCATGTTATTCATGTATGGATAAATTACTGGAACTTATTAAAAAACATTAAACAAAATGGAAAAAAAAAAATCAATATAACAATGCTTAACATACTGGAAGGTACATGCTTGAGTGGTAGGTGTCTGTCTGTGTGTATGTGTGCACATGTGTGTGTGTGTGTGTGTGTGTGTGTGAGCAAGAGAGAGAGAGAGAGAGAGACTTCACCTAAACGATCAATAACAGCGGAGAAAGCACTGATTGCTTGAAACTGATACACAATGAGAGAAAAATCACTAAGAATATGGTTAAATGCAGAGACAGACTGGTTGATAACTCCAAACTCTATCTTCCCTGCAAAATACATAGGAGCAACAACAGCAGCTGGTAAGACTTGAATTAGATAGCGGTAACCGCTGGTGAAGAAATCCAAGTTCCTTGAAGCTATCAGCAGTTCCTACAGGACACAAAAACAACATTCTGAACTCACATGATGCATCTATATTATGAAACAGAATTATCATTATTTACAAAATCATCAGTGAAAGGCCATATCTTCATTAAACATTTGCAATGAAGGATTAAACCATTAGACTCAATAACAAATAAGATGGATTCTTCCTCTAAACAAAATTTCCCTCCTTGCCCTCTTAAATATGTAATTAGTTCATATGGATAAACCTTCTGTGTGTATTATCCAAGAAAATATGTAGTACGGAACTTAAAGTAGTTAATAGATACTTTCGATACTTATGAGATGGAGTTAGTTTGTTTAAAAATTTAATGTAAACTATTTACGAAAGTAGAAACTTCCTCAATGACAAAGATGTCAACGTTTATAGATCAACTCAAACTACAGAAAATAGAACTAAAAGGAAGCTCACATTTCTTTAAATCACTGCAACATAGTTCTCATGGACCAAGACTAAAGTTTTTTACATTCTGAATTACTTTTGTAAGTCATTGCTAATCTTTTATACCTTGTCTGGATTCATGCATCAATTTTCTAACCCTTAACAAAATTTCTACTTAATTTGAGAAATATTGAACTGGATTTTTATAGATAATGTGAATCCAAGAAAATTAATTAGAGACAAAAGACCATCTATCCATTCTGAAAATGGTGCTTTTCAATACCAAAATTTGATAGGTCTTTGCGAGCGAGGATAAGTAGTGGAACCTTTTCCCTAATGCAGGAATAACAAAATGCATTGAATAATGCACAGCTAAATCCATTAAACAAAGTTCCATCAAAAAGGAGCTTACACTAAGGTTTTCAAAGGCCCTTTTGAAACGATCAATTAAAAGTTGTAGCTCATTCTCCTCGCCTCCATAAAATGCAATTGATTCGGCATTTTCTCTAACTCTAACAAGCCCGTAACGAAAATCAGCCTCTTTCTTCTCTTGCATGAAATTCAAGTTAACCAATCCCTACAAACAAGCACAGTAGCAGCAGCAGAAACTAAAGACATGAATATATATCTAATATTACAAATAAATGGAGTGGTAATTATTTTATGGGTTTCCTTTTTATTAATGAGACCTAATTTTATGGCAGTTGCAACACAGGCCTAACATTTCCCAGATTTGCTACTTGCAAAGTCAAGCCAAACAATTTCTTCAGAAATTTGCAACTTAATTCATTCCAATAACTCTACAGCTCTGCTCCATAACTAGTGTACAATAATTTCATCACAAGCTCGACTTGAATTACAACCAGAACAGATGTACAATTGTCCGCTTACAATTTTCTATGAGTAACAAAAATATATTCCTATATGAATATAAGAAGCTTAGGGAAGATATTAACCTCAGTTCAGATAGTCAGGTGCCACTCGAAAATAACCCAAAAGTCATTCAGTTTAACTGGAATGGGCAACAAATGCATGCTAATTTTATTTGGTTTAGTTTGCAGGTTGAATAAGAGTTCCTCTATTGTCAAGTGCTAGAAAGTAAAATGAAATTACCTTTCCTAGAAAGACACTGATTGCCGTGCCACCCAGAGAATACACAATAAGCACCACAAAAAGAGGAGGATAGATTCCATACAAAATGTTACTAAAGGAAATCAAATCAACTGCGGCATTAAATAAGGTCAGAGAAAAGGAAAGAGCAGTCCCAGTGAAGGCACTCAGATCATCTACAATACGCTGATCAGGGTTGTCTATTATCGACTGAGATTGTATTTTGTAAAATGTGCGATTTTTAAAGTATCGCTTCATGTAATAAGTCGTCATCCAAGAACGCCACCTCAGAGAGAGAGTCTCTCTTGCATAGTCTCTTAACACAAAGAACTGCAAGGTATTCAAACAAGATAAATTTCTTAGAAAACTATACAAACCTTGATTTCGTACTACAAATATGAGGAAATATACACTAAATTAGGCATACTAGAGGTAGAGGAACATATCTGCAATACTAATATAGAAGCAAAGTTTATAGAAGCAAAATTAATGCTCATAGAAGCAAAGTTTATAGGTGACCTAGACTACCAAATGCAGATGACTTGTGTTACCTACAGTTATTTGTCAGCACTATCGAGTGCTGAACTGTTCAATTTCTAAATAAAATTTCATCACGGTCGGTATCTGATAGTCTGATGGATCTCAAAGGAATACGTACAAGAGCTCACCGGAATTCCTCCAGCAAAAGCTCCAAGATAGTACAAAAGTTGTGTCATGAATTGTTCTTGGTCCTTGTCTTGCAAAAGTAAAAAAAATACAAAAAGAACAATATTTATTAGCTTAAACTGTCCTAACATATTAACACCTCCAAAAATAGGTGAAAATAAAAACAGGAACTTACTAGCAAGTGAGTTATAAAAATCCCGGCCAAGAAAGCTAAATCCAACGCTAATCCCAGTGGTTGCAAGTGTCAGAGCAAACACAGCACCGAGCCTCAGCCTTGCTTCGACTTTATCTTCTGACGACCAATAAGGTGCTGCCACCTTCAAAAATCTCCTTAGAAGAGTCGAAATATCGGGACCAACTCTCTGTCATAATTTCAAATATTTAATTCTTGTTATGAAAAAAACAGTGTTTTATCAGCAACATGTTGCTATTGAGAAACTAGTAAAGAACTAAAGATACAAGTGTTTAAATTAAGAAACATACACATAAAACAAGTCTCCCATCTGTAAACAGAAACAAAAAAACCAGTAACCTAACATTTACTAAGCCTGACTGATCTAATTAAAAGGAATGGGGTTCAAGCAACCCACATTTTTTTATTTTTTTTTAAATCCAGTGGTACTTCTGTGATGCTTTTCAAATTTATTAAAGCTGCTCATAGGTATACCAGTTTAACCCCATAATTTGTATTAATGCATTCAACTACTCAACTTTGTCCTTCCAATTTAATTAAAAAAATAAATTTCACAATGGTGTTATTCTCAAGTGTGCAGAATTGACTTCAGTAGAAGAAACTACTAGATAGAAATGATATCTTAAATGATAAAGTTCAAACTATAACAAACCAAAGCTAAATAATGTAAGATCATAAGAAAGAATTTACTGTGGCGCTCACAATGTGGCAGTTTCCAGCCTGAAAACACACTAAAAGCCACACCGCGGGGGCCACAGCAGATCCCTTTACCAAAAGTAGCTAATCCAAAGTGTACCTTGTCATCATCAGTCGAGACGGAGGCGACGACGGACTCTTCAGAGGTGGCGGGCCGGGTGGTGCTCCAGCCTCCTCGGCGGCGGCGCATCGTGAGAGGAGGCAAGGTTTTGGCGAGGTGAATGCGAGAATAAGAACCATAATAGGGTAAAGAAAAACGAGTAGAGTGGGGGCATGGATGTAAAAGTTGAGGCAACATCGTAAATAAATGACAAGGCATCTTTTATTTCTCTCTCCTCTCTCTCCTCACTGGTGGAGGGTTGAGTGACAGAGTGAGGGGTCGGCCGGTCAGGTAAAGTCTAGTATCAACTATCAAGTACTCAAATGGCGATGTTACCATTTACAGGAGAGATACTTCCTGTTTTACTGGAAAAGAATTCGGAACAGACTCCGCTGTTCTCCAAATAGGAGAGCAGGACTCTGTTATTCAAATCTCAACCTTTCATCTGTATTAAGATTCGTGTATAAAAAAATTTAACGGTTGACATTTCAATAACAGAGTCCTGCTCTCCTATTTGGAGAGTAGCGGAGTCGGATCCAAAGAATTCGTAGTGTATACACTACACAGCGGTTAACTGGAGGAGATAGAAGTAGGTCCGATGTACTTTTAGGTCCAATTAGCTATAATACCGTACGATTAGCACTAAGATCTGTGCGCACGGAAATTGAAACAAACATGGTCTGAGTTTAATTAGTTCACACGAATATTGATGCATATCTAATGGTCATTATATCCATCGAACCAAAGTAGGTCCCATGGGCATCGGACCTCTGAATTATAGAGGAGGTAGTGTCGAAGAACCAACCAGAATGTTCCACGTGGTTTCATTTCGTGTCAAAGCAGCTACATGGAGCAATCCCAACCGCACACCGAAGGAAGCCTATCTGCATCCACAATTCCACATGCCAGCTCCGGATATAGGGCTCCACTATCTTGGTGCTGCATAAATGCCGATTTTTTTATTAATAGGAAAAATAAAATAAAAATAACAATAATGGGAATGATTTCAATTAATTTCGAAATCTAAGAAGAATATTATATTTTATAACGTTCAGGACACTGTATATGGACGTTATAAATCATAATATTTAGTTAATCTAATTCAATAATTTCTAATTAACTAAAAAAACAATGTAGCTGGTTGTTATAGACCATAACGGCTAGCTGTAGTAATTTTTTATTTTGTATTTATAACGATATAGTCGGAAAAAAAAAAAAAACAATATAGCTATGGACCATATATAACGTCCCGCTATAGTATTTTTTTTTTTATTGATTAGTGATTATTCAATCAGATTAACTAGATGTTATGGTTTATAACATCCAGTTTATAAATCATAATGGTCTTCTTAGATTTCGAAATTCACTGAAGTCATTCCTCATTATCATTGGTGTGTATTTTGGGTATAGAATTAATTGGTCTATTTCGTACACTTTTTTGCTTTAAATTTATAAAACCCTAAATACGCAAAGTAGATTGAATTGCAAGCGCATAATCTATCCTTGTAGTAATTATGGGTATTGATCCAAAGACTAAGGTTGTTATAATTTCTACTAAATTAATTGATCTCAAATTAAATGCAAATAAGTAAATTGGGGGGGGGGGTTGTTGCAAATCTAACAATTGTTGGGTTCAATATCCGGGAAGAGTTGGTTTGTAACAAAACTAATTAAAATCAAAATAAAAAAAATAGGGTTGTGATCAAATTAACGAAGTCTAGGGGCATTTGGTCTACAATCCCTTGGTTAACTCAATACTTGATTTATTCTCTTGATTCATGCTTTGTTTTGATGGGAGTTCCAACTAAGTTGGCATATTTCTACTTAGAATCAATATTTTTCATGTTTCAAGCTTATCATATTAATTTACCTCGTCTTAGGACTGTCACTATCTAATAGGGTTATTTAATTGAAGGCTAAATACTCCATTAATTCGTACCGATTACTAAATATACTCTAAGTATCCCGATTGCGAAGTACTCGTAAATTGGTTTTCCACAACTTTCCATGTCCAACCTTTAGTTCTTATGGTCAGGGGTAGACTCAATTTGGGTCATCTAATTTATTGACCCTAAGATTATTTATGTACAAGACTCAGTTTTATCAATGACTTAAACACCCTTGAAGACAAGAGGGCTGTCACTACCTCCGCAAGGTGTGGTTTCAAAAACACAAGTCATGCATAACTCACAAATATATATAATAAGAACTAAACATCAATTCAAAGCAATCATCATACAAGAAAATATTCCAAGCAATTAAATTAACACAAGTTCATGATTCGCGACTTAAGTCTCTAGAAGAGGGATTAGCCGCTCATGTTTGCAACAACAAAAGCATTCATGATTGAAATTCAACTAACTAAGCAATTAAAACTAAGAAAATAACATGGAAATAGAGTACACCAATTCCCAAACTATGCTTCAGTTCTTCCTTGCTAAGCGTTCTTGAATAGTCCACTGATCCCTTTCTTCGTCTTTGAACACCTCGAAACAATGGAGGATTGAGAATTAGGGGTTGGAGTAGAATTGAATTGTGGTCTGTGTGGTGGGGAGATGCCCTTCTCCTGGTGTCCCTTGTCTCTTTTATAATCAATTTCGTGACTTGAGAAACAATTAGGCGGGATCTGGAAGTAAATCTGGCGAAGATTGCGTCTCAAAATTGGTTTCTTACTATTTCTGGGCATTGGTGCAGCCAGCCGTGCGGCCAGGGGTGGGGGCACAAAATTACTGCGCCTGTGAGATGTTGGTTTGTGCAGCCTAAGGAGGCCGCACCTTTGGCCGCATTTTCCCACTGACTCGGCTGAACCTCTTCTTTATTTTATGTGGCTGGCTGTGCGTTCTAAGGAGGCCGCACCAATTGAATTTTGAGCATTTGAGAAGTTGTGCGGCCTAGGGAGGTCACATTTTGGCTCTGGGTTGCAGATTCTTCAGTGTGATCAATATTGGGACCATAATATTTTCTGTATTTATTTTGAACTGACTTTTGAATCAGAATCAATAGCTTAGATTCAAAGTATTTTTTTTTCAATAACACAGAAATAAATATTTTAATTTTTTACATCCGCGAAAATTCTGACTTGAAAAATATTGATCCGGATTATTTGTTGAAGTCTTTCTAATAAATCAAATTATATAATATTATATCTAATTTCAAGAAAATATAAAAAATATTGCTAATATTTTAATATAAAAATAAAGAATATAACATTAAAAAAAAAACCGGCCAATTAGGTTTGGGCACTTTTATAAATTTTTAGAGAAGCTGGACACATTTGAAAATTTCTATTTAATGTTGGATATTAATAAAAATCACGGTCTTATGTTGTTGTGTGTATCATAGTAACAATACTCGTGAGTAATTCACGAATAAAACGCAATTAATTTGTTTTTTTTGCCATATCCGAACTGAACTCCAAATAAAACGCAAATCACGAATTATTCGTGATTAAAACGCCAATATTTTTTTTAATGTTTTTTGAGGTTTTTTTTTTGCTTCCTTGTTGTACCGAATTATTTCCGAATTATAACCGAATCACAAATTTTTAAACTCATCAAACCGAATCCGAACTTTTAAATTGTCACTATAGTGCGTACACCTTCAAAAGACAGATTTTATAGACAACTTCAAGTCCCTCGAGTACATTACATCCGGGTACACATCTAACATGTCGATACAGAGGTTCTATCCATTAGCTAGCAAATTCACTCACAAATATTAATTTATTGCAAATGAGTTAATTTTCATATCAGTATTTATGTTCGTCGCAAAACGCGTATGATGATTCCCAGGCACTTTCCATGTCTAACGCTCATAATTTTGTCTTAACTCCGTTACTTGTGTTTTTATCACAAAACGTGATTTAAAAACCTTGCCCGAGACACTCAGATCTCGGAGGCAAACCAACTCGTCTCGCTCCAAAAAAAATATATATATATATATATATATGTCGAACCCATCTCGCGCTAAAATACTCATGCAGGGCAGACTGTAGACAGATATAAGAGCGCCTCGTGCTATTTCAGCAATTGCGAAGTGTGAGAAATACGCTAAAATATACGGGACGTATCAACTCTAGTAATGATAGATCAATTGTCACGAAGGAAAGAAAGTTAGCTAGACAATATTTCCTAGAAGAAGAAAATTGCAACCTTTTTGTTTGTCAGATAATCTATTGACGTAGTTTCATAGCCAAATTAAGAATGTCGTACTAAATTTATCTTGCTTTTGAGCTACATGCTATTGTCTAAGCAGGTGAAGACGTTGAGTATTTGAATTTGATTTAACATCAAACAGTTGAGATCTATCTTAATCCACAGTACTTTTCCCATTGAATGATTGAACATAAATGAAAGCCAACGACTTGACGCTATATATCCATCTTTCAGAGTCCACAGATACTTTTTTTATATATATTTTTTTAAAGAGTTGCGGTACAACCCAATATTAACATTTATGAAAGCCAATGACTTGACAATGCCCTACCTTGCATATGTGTGTGTAACTGTGTATATATATACAAGGCCTGATCATATATGAGTATACTGGCATAAATCTTTAGTGGCCATTTCTTCTCTCCTCTGTTCTGTTACGTTGTGAAAGAAGCATGAAATACACTTTCTTGTTTCTTGTTTTGTCTTCCTTCATTTTTCATGGCCTCTTCTTGGGTCTGGTCCAATCCATATCTCATAACTATACCTTTATTGTAAGTGCAAATTATGTAAGAAAGTTAAGTGATCTTTCATGGTAACCAGAACAGGTATCCTGTAAATAATGACAGTCCTTCGTAGTCCACATTTTACAATCCTCAAGAGATGAAGTGCAGTCAATTTAACTTTATAATTGTTATTCATTTAAATTTTTTTTTTTTGTAGGTCGAAGATGTACCGTATACTCGGCTCTGTCACACTAAGAACATAATGACAGTAAATGGCCAGTTCCCGGGCCCCACACTCTACTCATACAAAGGAGATACTATCCAAGTTACTGTCTACAACCATGCCAGAAATAACGTGACTATACATTGGTACAGAAATAAGTTTAACTAAATCCAGTGATATACTCTCCTATTTTTTTCTTTCATTTTTTTTACATGTGATAAAATTTCTGCTCTTTTGCATCATATATTATCTCATTTTTTTTTACCTCACTAGTTCTCCTCTCATTACCAGAATATGGCAGGTGTATATATACTGACCAAACTTTGCTCAATTTTGACATAACAGGATTAAACACAATAAACATTATAATAACCTAGATAATTTATATATTGAACCCTGAAATCCAGGCATGGTGTGAGGCAGCCAAGAAATCCATGGTCAGATGGGCCAGAATACATCACACAGTGCCCTATCATGCCAGGTGATGAATTCACCTACACCCTTATTTTGAGCATAGAGGAAGGAACCCTCTGGTGGCATGCACACAACGATTTTCTGCGGACAACTGTGCACGGTGCCATTGTCATCTACCCGGTACCTGGCACCACCTTCCCCTACCCTACCCAAGTAGATGAAGAGCACGTTGTCATTCTTGGTATGGGTATCAATAGTGTTTCCCCCTAATCCTTCATTTATAGGTCAAAACTTTATTCATATATTAAAATTCCAAATTTCATGGCTGCTAATGCTACAGCCACTATGTCGACCAGAGGCAAAATTTCAGTTTACCAAAAGTTCAAAACTAACAATGATGTATATTTGATTATTTGTATTACATTTACTAATTAATAATTACAATGAGAATAATAATTCATTTTCTTAGAATACAAAAGAACTAAAACAATTGTTATTGTAGGAGAGTGGTGGAATGAAGATGATATCGAAGTCTTGAAGAGAGCACTTGATACTGGGGGTGGTTTTCAAAATTCTGATGCTTACACCATCAATGGCCAACCCGGCGACCTCTACAGTTGCTCTTCAAATGGTCTCTCTTTAAACTCTTTCTGATTGTTTCTCATCGATAGATTTAAATTAATCTGGGGTAATACACAGGGCGCGCACAGATAAGTTCGCCCCATGATTAGCTTAATTACTATTGTTTGCTAGTGTATCTAATTGTATATTTTAATGTCAAAATATGTCATTGTAATTTGTAAGCTAATTTGACTTACCAACTGATTGCATTAGTTGGTTAAAAACATAAATGTATATATTTTGCAAAACAAGGACAACCTGTAAATTAAAGGCTTGCATTTGATCTTTTCCTTTTGCAGATACCTACAAAATACAAGTAGAATACGGAAGAACTTACCTCATACGCATGATAAATGCCGACATGAGCGCTGGTCTCTTCCTTTCTGTCGCCAACCACAACCTAACCCTGGTTGGATCTGATGGGATCTATACAGAGCCACTCACAAGTGACTACATCGTGATATATCCAGGAGAGACGATGGATTTTCTATTGGAAGCGAATCAATCTCCCGAAAATCGTTACTATATGGCAGCACGACCCTTTGAACCACAAGACATAAACCTTATTGACAACACAACCACCACTGCTATTATCGAATACATTAACAGTTTCGAAAACCAACCATCAACCAATCCCATCTTCCCATTGCTTCCCAACTACAATGATACAAATGCATCCACAAATTTCACTTTTTCCATCCGAGGACTGTTTGATGGGGACCATCCAATCGAGGTACGAACTACATATTATTTTCTCAAATAGTGAAATTTTAGGATTTTAAAAGAAGTTCAAAACATTTCAACTGGGCTTTTAGAAAGTATTCTCTCATAAATATCCACTTGAAAAATCTACATATTTGTACTTCGGGGACTGAAAGGTTTTGCAAGAGGTGATATCATGATGTATATAGGTTTTGCAATATGATATTACTGTAATGGTAATCAATATGAAAAACAACTATCTGAAACCTACTTTCTCAAACGGTTATCAGTATGAAAAACATATATCTAATTAGCTGCAAGCAAGAATTACAGGTCCCTTCCGAAATCGACCGTCGAATTCTTATGACTTTGTCATTAAATGAGCTACCTTGTGAACAACAAGTTTGTGAGGGTCCTAACGGGACGAGACTCGCAACCAGCGCAAACAACATCAGCTTTGAGGATCCCACTATTTCCATACTTGAGGCATACTGGAAGAGAATTGGGGGTGTGTTTGGTACGCAGTTTCCAGACAACCCCCCAGTCTTCTTTGACTTCACTGCAGTAAATCAGACAGAGAGTCCTTTTACAAGAAGAGGAACAGAAGTTAAGGTTTTGAATTATGATGAGAGAGTAGAGGTGGTGTACCAAGGTACATCACTTTTGGGAGGTGAGGTACATCCGATGCACATCCATGGCTATCACTTCTATGTGGTAGGATGGGGCCTCGGGAATTTCAATGTGACAACGGATCCATTGAGATATAATTTGATGAATCCGCCATTAAAGAACACAATTGGGGTACCAAGGAACGGTTGGGTAGCAATTAGATTTTCAGCACACAATCCCGGTACGTACGTGCCTAGCTGATGTTACTTGCTAAGCAAATAATTTGCATAAATTATATTTTAACAGTAAATATTTTTTGAAAAAAGGATAATTTATACTAAAGAACCTTTACAAAGTGACTATTCTATGTAAACTTCCTCTAAAAACATCTCTCTCTGTAAATGCACACATGCCTCAAGCCATGTCGGCATCCTGAACTGGTACCTGGTACCAAGGTGGTACCAATTTCAGCCTAGTGCTTCCTTAGCCATATGAACAAAATATATTTCACAGAGTTTTTTAGGTATAATGAAAGTAAATAATTTTTCTATACTTATATTGGTACTATATACCCCTATGAACAGAAAGCGTCATGTCTCCGCTGCACATGCAACTCTTAATTGAGCTTGATTTTATAGAATTAAAAGTTTGAACTTTTCTGAAACTCTAACTTGGTTAATTTCAGGTGTTTGGTTTTTGCATTGCCATTTGGAGAGGCACATGATATGGGGAATGAACACGGTGTTTTTAGTAAACAATGGACCGAGTCAATCGACAAGTTTGTTGCCCCCACCTCCATACATGCCTCCTTGTGTGGCCCCATTAAATTAATGGATGTTTTGAGCAGCCAACCTTGCCAGGACATCTCACAGGAGAAATCTAAGTAGTTTAGAAAGAAGCAATTATCGTAATATGTCGAATTGGATTAAAATTTGAATAAATTAAATTAAGCACTTTGTACTAAATAATGCTACAGAAATAATATAACAGAATGCTTGAAGTTTTATTAATCATTGTCAGCAGAGATAAAATACCCTGCATATGCTTATCTCTTCTAAAATGAGCATATACAGTAATAAATTCACAACTAAGAAATAATTCAGCAGGATTTAAAATCTGTAATTTGGGCATAATACGAAATTCGAGAATAAAGTTTTATAATGTAAATTATATATCAACCACTGATATATGTTAATAGAATAAACAAAAAAATCATAAGCTTGACGATAAACAAACAATTCTAAAATGCTGAAAACAGACAATCAATTCCTTGTATTATTACATATTTCAAACCAACCCTTGTGAAATATGAGAAATGACATAATTATCCCTTCCTCGATCAATGCATTCTGAAATACAAAATATATACTAATTCTCCTTTGCATTACAACTTTTGACATGCATGAAACTTCTCATTTACAATTTTGATTTAAAATAATACCAATCTGATGTTGGCAATAAAATTTATTGAAATCTCCTTATGAAGAAAAGCAATATCTCTAGTTGACATATTGACGTTCTATTGGAAATGCTATATATATCTTTGATGAACTGGAAGTCTGGAAGAAGAACAACAAGATTTAATACTAGAGAAGCTACACAGTTGGTAGATAGTGTGGATATTTATTTTCATAATTGAATTTAATGTACTTGAAAACTTGGGATTGTCTATAAAACCCATGCCTTAATCTCAAGATGTACCGATCACACTAAATATCATTTCCAGTTGAATTATACAGTTGGTGCCAGCAAAAATTGCTGTGTGAGCAAGTAATTCGGCAAGTATTCATCAACATACCAGAATGTCAACCTGTTTTCGGATTTTGATATAACAGAAAATAATATTCATATTTTAATTTCTTCCAATCTCTTATACTTCTTAATTAATTGTTGGCTTAACCACCAATCCACCATGCACCTAAATTATATAGCCCGCCATTTGTTTGCTATCTGCTTTTAACAAATGGGCTATCGCCTTAAGTTTGCTATTCTGTTTTTCTGATAGCGGTATAAATAATGTTGAGATTATTATACGAGCCTTAAGAGTTATTGCGCATGAGAATCGTCCCTTCTACCTACCTTATACAAAATTATGTATTTCTTGAGCTTTGAATAATGTGATTTATATGCATTGTGGACATTTATAAAAATGTATTTTGTGTGCATTAAGAAATGTGATTTGGATGAATTAATGGAGAAGGTTAGGAGAGGATGCATGAGAGTAAAAATAATTCCACAACTAACTCCTATTAAACAACCAACCTACAATCAGAAAAATACTTTATTTCTTAATTGAGGTAAAACTTAAAAGGATATTTATGTTTAGATCCAGACCGTTGGATTAAAATTCGGATTAATCCAAAAATGTATGGGATCATTTCATATTCATGCGAAAACCAAAAATCAGAACTCAGCGCGATGTATATATTTCAAATTCATACCAGGTCAAATATCAGAATGACCCTTTTGAGCTTATATATGAACCACACCATGGAACTTGAACGACCCAAACATATTTCGAGAAACAAATGCTTTGATATCAAAAGAGAGTTTACATGTTACAAACAACATATAAAAACAAAATAAAAAATATGTAATAAATGGTCCAATAGAATTGAAAATAATTTGAGTCACAACATGTCAACATAGCATGTTTCTTGCATTTCTCTGTCCATACGGGATTTTCTTGCCATGTAGAGTACCAATAATAGTCATTTCCTGATTATATTCAATAATGAAATGAATAAAGATAACTAATTACTAGTATCGTACATGTGCGTTGTAACGGGACAAACTATAAGAGAATAAAAAAAATCTCATATAAGATGACATATTTTTATAAAACAATTTAAACTAAATAACAAATAATATTTTTGAAATGACATATTAAATGATATATACACATAAATAACATTCCTTAAATGACATACATTTTTTTTAATCTTTTTGACATATTTTCATAAAAAAAATGTCATACAAAATTGACATGTTAAATAACAAATAACATTACTTAAATTATATTAAAAATATAAAGAAATGAAGACATGACCAATCAATTATCAACCAATTCAAAAATTCCTTAAATAATATTTAAAAAATAAATATATGGTCTCTATGTGGGAGGTCATAGGTTCGAAATCCAGATGGAGGAAATCATTTGTTATAATAATAAGGATATTAATAGTTGGGTGGCTTGACCTCCAACTTTACTAAAAATAAATAAATTTAAAAAAATGGAAAAAAAAATCAAGACTAATTAGAAAGGTGATACAATTAGCACATGATGAGTACGTGTGTAAATACATTTGGCCTTCTACATGTAAAACAACATATAAAAGATGCATAAAATCAGAATATTTGATCGGAGCGCCATGTCTCCGCTGCACATGCAACTCTTAATTGAGCTTGATTTTATAGAATTAAAAGTTAGAGATGCTACCTGGTGCTGAACCTAAAGTTTGAACTTTTCTGAAACTCTAACTTGGTTAATTTCAGGTGTTTGGTTTGTGCATTGCCAATTGGAGAGGCACATGATATGGGGAATGAACACGGTGTTTATAGTAAAGAATGGAACGAGTCCATCGACAAGTTTGTTGCCCCAACCTCCGTACTACATGCTTCCTTGTGTGGCCCCATTAAATTAATGGATGTTTTGAGCAGCCAACCTTGCCAGGACATCTCACAGGAGAAATCTAAGTAGTTTAGAAAGAAGCAATTTTCGTAATATGTCGGATTGGATTAAAATTTGAATAAATTAAATTAAGCGCTTTGTACTAAATAATGCTACAGAAATAATATAACAGAATGCTTGAAGTTTGATTAATCATTGTCAGCAGAGATAAAATACCCTGCTTATGCTTCTCTTCTACAATGAACATATATAGTAATAAATTCACAACTAAGAAATAATTCAGCAGGATTTAAAATCTGTAATTTGGGCATAATTAATACGAAATTCTAGAATAAAGTTTTATAATGTAAATTATATATCAACCACTGATATATGTTAATAGAAAGAACAAAAAAATCATAAACTTGACGATAAACAAACAATTCTAAAATGCTGAAAACAGACAATCAATTCCTTGTATTATTACATATTTCAAACCAACCCTATTGAAATATGAGAAATGACATAATTATCCCTTCCTCAATGCATTCTGAAATACAAAATATATACTAATTCTCCTTTGCATGACAACTTTTGACATGAAACTTCTCATTTACAATTTTAATACCAATCTGGTGTTGGCAATAAAATTTATTGAAATCTCCGTATGAAGAAAAGCAACATCTCTAGTTGACATATTGACGTTCTATTGGAAATGCTATATCTTTGATGAACTGGAATTAAGAAGAACAACAAGATTTAATACTAGAGAAGCTACACAGTTGGTAGATAGTGTGGATATTTATTTTCATAATTGAATTTAATGTACTTGAAAACTTGGTATTGTCTATAAAACCCATGCCTTAATCTCAAGATGTACCGATCACAGTAAATATCATTTCCAGTTGAGTTATACAGTTGGTGCCAGCAAAAATTGCTGTGTGAGTATTAGAGTATAGCATTGTAACAGAATAAGTAAACTGGAGTAGATTTAGTTAATTAGTTACATAATTAGTGCATAGACTCTGTATAGAATTGTTGTCTATATATACAGGGACTCATTTTGTAACAGTGACATAATAGAAACAGATTCATTCTATCTTCTTAAAATCTCTAAAACCTAGCTATTATGGTATCAGAGCTTCTCTCTATCCCCTTTTCTTCTTCTTCATGACAATTCTCATGATTCTTGATCTAGAGCAAAGATGACTACCAGTGAATTATCTTCTCACATTCTCCCCTCTCCTCCCATCCTTCCTGATCCGATAATTCAAATTACGCTTCCTATTTCTACCAAACTGACACGAGTAGTTCCGCAAGTATTCATCAACATACCAGAATGTCAACCTGTTTTCGGATTTTGATATAACAGAAAATAATATTCTTATTTTAATTTCTTCCAATCTCTTATATTTTTTAATTAATTGTTGGCTTAACCACCATGCACCTAAATTATATATAGCCCATTTGTTTGCTATTCTGTTTTTCTGATAGCGGTATAAATAATGTTGAGATTATTATACGAGCCTTAAGAGTGATTGCGCATGAGAATCGTCCCTTCTACCTACCTTATACAAAATTATGTATTTCTTGAGCTTTGAATAATGTGATTTATATGCATTGTGGACATTTATAAGAATGTATTTTGTGTGCATTAAGAAATGTGATTTGGATGAATTAATGGAGAAGGTTAGGAGATGATGAGAGTAAAAATAATTCGACAACTTGTATTAATTAAACAACCAACCTACAATCAGAAAAATACTTTATTTCTTAATTGAGGTGATAACAAAAATCATTATAGTCTAAAGTCAAACATTTGATATTATTTGAATTGGTCGAATTAATATTTTGTGGAAAATTCTAAATTATATCTAAAGAAAAAAATAAAAAGACACCAACGTAGAAAATCACTACTTTTGAATAAGCTGGAGATGATTGGGGGTCCAAGAAACCTGGTCTGGATACAACTGGCGAAGTAATTAATCAAGTGGCACCTTGATTATGGATCGTATTGGCTGATACGGTCCATAATGAGACTATGTCGCTAAGGGACTTAATGTGTATTGCGTCATCTTCAGATCCGTAATGAGCTCAAGTATGTATTAGCCAATACGGGCCGTAACAAAACTTAAGTTGGTGAGCACCGCTTATCTAATTGACCTCGATTCTTATTCCAACTAATGTGAAATAGCCCAAAACACATTTCCTGCAATAAAATATAAAGTAGAGCAACATTAATCTTTTTTTTTCTAGTGAATTAAATATAAAAATAAGACAATGGAGCAAAACCTATGCCAAAACTCTACGTAATTCACTATCATTTCAACGTTGATCACTCTGGTATAGACGTCCGCAGGATTGATCCACGAATATGAATAGAGATAGGTTTGATGACATGTAATTCGTAATGTAATTTAATTAAAATCTAAACTAACTCCCGTAAAATTCTTCCCCATTTTATTACTATTATTTAAGTGCCTGAATTTATTTAATTAATTCTAACTACGATTTTATAACACTTAATCGATTCAGTCAGTCAAATGCGTCTGGATTGATCGTAATTAATTTATCTCAATTTAATCTAATTTAAAATTCAGTCAGTCAGTCATTATGTGTTAGAATGAAAGAAAATTAAGAGAGAAATATCGGAGTACAGCATAGTAGGTTGGATGTGTATCGGATCTAATTTTAGGTTTGATGGATTTCAAGACTATTTGATATGTTTGAAAATTTGTACGTACTGATTTAATATTTGCATGCGGCCATTTTAATTTTTATGCACACAAATTTTAAAGCAAATCTGATAGTTTTGAAGTCCATCAAAATAAATAGGTATAATATTCACCGGACATACTCCGTTATAATATCAGAGATCTTGACAATAAGGTTGTGCTCCAGATATGGAGCTCATAGAGAAAGGGGAAGGGACGGAGAGGGAGGTGAACTCAGCGATTTTCTCTCCAAACAGTAGAAGCTACACTCCGATTTGGGGGTGGCGAATTTCGCTAAAAATCAACACGATGCTCGTCTCTCCTCTCCTCCAAACAGTAACTTGTCTAGTAGTCGAACTTGCATTAGTGTAAATGGTTCCTTAGGAGACTATTTTAGTTGTAAAAGAGGATTACATCAACGGGATCCTTTGTCCCCTTTTTTATTTGATATTATAGCAGACTTTTTAAATAAGATTTTAAGTAATGCTAAGCAGGCTGGCTATTTGAAAGGATTAGGTAATTTTAAAGGGGTTGGGGATATTTTAAATTTACATTTTGCAGATGACACCGTTTTATTTTTAGAACCCAAAGATAACATGGTTGAAGCCTTAAAACTTTTACTTTCTGATTTTGAAAATATGACTGGTCTTAGGATTGATTTTCATAAAAGTGTGATGATTCCTCTAAATATAAGTGAAATGGAAAGTAATAGATTAGCGAATTGCTTTGGTTGTATTGTTTCTCCTATAACCTCCGCTTCCTCTCCGATTCTTCTCTTTTGGAGCAGGTGACCTCGCCCGGTCAGGTGCAGTCTGATGAGCTCTTACTTCCGCACGGTAAATTTGCCCTTCCTCTCCCTCCGCGTAACCTCATCTGGAGCACGCCCTAAATAATGGCTTACAATAGCAACTGCTGAACTGCAACATATAATTAAAAAAGGAACTAATTAACAGGCCGAGAAACGTGGTGTGCAGGATGTCTGTCCAAATTTAGGGAATGAAATATAACTAATTAATTAACTATTCGATATCAAATTTTAATTATCTCATAAAGTCTCCTCATGCGCGCTGGATTTGTACACATTAATAGAACTGACCATTATTGTTTGCATCACTAGATTTAATCAGTCTTCGTATTATATACTTTTGGCATCCAAAAAGAGAGAACTTGATGATGAATTCTCAAAACTCATATATACGTGACACCAACTTAATTATTAACATCAAATTAATTAAGGTCATAAGAATTATACATGACTAAAGAGTTCAAGTGCAAGTTAATAATTAAGTGATCAATAATGAACTAACATATGCAGCTGGTTTTTACAACCCAGGCACGTACTACAAGTTAATGAGTATTGAATGATCTTTGATCATTTCAACACCTAAATAACAATATATATATACCAAATTAATTGTACATCCTAACTAGAGCTAAATCAACGGAGCCATTCTATGGAGGTGTTTTAATTGAAAATAAATCTAGGCCAATTGTGTTGACTCAATTCTTGGAACTTTTTTTTTTTCAAAAACCATAATTAAAAAAACTATAAGTTAGAAAACCAAAATGTTGATTTTTTTTTTTTTACAAAAATTATAAGTATCTAATTAATAAACTAGGGTATCTTCTATTTAAATTCAAGGGGTGTCGAATGAATTTGTATCCTCTGCATTAACTCAAAAGAGAATTTTTGAGTTAATGCATCTGGACTATTTGATCTGTTTTAATATCCATGCGAACTAGAGCCGCACTAATATTAAAGGATCCTATGTTAAAATCAAATTATCAGATTGACTATGTTTAAAATCAGACGACCGAGATGCATTAACTCAATAGACTATTCGATGCATTTTATGTCATAATTTTTTTGCTATTAATTGTGAGGGCACTGTCAAATAAAAAAGTAAAACTAAAAGATAACTAATAAATTATTTGTTACTTCTTATATGTAAATGGAAGATATTAAACAGTCTATTCGGAACTTGTAGTTTTTGTAAAAAAAAAAAAAAAACATCGGGTTAGGTCCCTAATTTATAGTTCGTAAAAAAATTCCAAATCTTGCGCCAGCATTTGCTGCTCTAACGAGTCATCCCCATCCCTATGGAGTATGGACCCTATCCAATCAATCTACAGAGGATAAGCACTGCCGTCTGAGTCCTAGAGGTGGCAGAAAAGCTCGTAGCTCGAGTGACTCGGTCATGACTCGTATCTAACTCACTCGTTAACAGCTCGTTCGTTACTGGATCGAGCTATTAACGAGTCAGTTCGCCACTAGCTCGGTCTATAATTAACGAGCTCAATCTGGGGCTAGCTTGCTCGTCAGCTCGCAAGCTAACTCGGCTAGACATCAATTTGTGAATTTGTGTACATGTTATATTGTCTAGATAAGTTTTACTTGGTCCAAAAAGTTCGTATAATTTTTTCTTTTCTTAAAACAAGGTCCACCCAGGTTTAGAGAGCTAGCTCGCGAGCTAGCTCAGTCCAGCTCATGACAATTTCAAGCTGAGATTTCAGCTCGAACCTCTAAAGTCAACTCACTCGTGACTCGAATAAGCCAGTTCGTGATGATTTCAAACTGGACCCTAACTCTACCCAATAATGTCAATGACATTATTGTGTAATTATTACACAATAATGACATTATTGTGATTTATTCATGAAATTTATTTTAATTTTAATTCTAAATTTAATCCAAATTACAAATTAAACATTTGAAAGAGGGCAACTCCCAGAACCACGTGGGTCCGCCCCTAACTTTGTAGGATATATATATAATCATTTATTTATTCACATTGGATAAGTATCAACTATGCATAAATTTGAATTTTACAAATATCAATTGTTTTAAGAAAGAATTAACTATATTTATATGAGTTTAATTTGCATTTTTGCTTAGCGATGACATAAGTATAGCTTTTGGCAATTTGGCTGACGATTGACGTGTTGATGTCACCATTAATTCTCTTTTATTTTTTTTTATTGGATGTATCACTTGTAATTTATTTTACAAATATATTGTTTTAAGAATTAACTTATTTATATTAGTTTAATTTGTTTTCTTAGTCTAGTGTTTTGGCATTTTGTTGACGTGTTGTGTCTTAATTCTCTTAATTCTTAATGCTTCTTTATTTATTGCACAACAGCATTCTATTATTTATTATTTTTGTTATGTCAAGTATTATTTATTCAGTTATTCTAGCAAGGTTATATATATATGGCAACTTCTTTGCATTAATTAGCTAGCCAACAACCTAGTATTTCAATTGACATATAAGAGATACTTCAAGAGAGGCAAAAGCAAGTCTATTTATAATTCTAGCTCAACCGAGAGAGAGAAAGAGAGAGAGAGATGATGGACAAACAAGTAGAGAGAGATGATGGACAAACAAGTACTATATGTGTCTCTGGTTTCTGGGTTCCTTGGTTTGCTCAGTGTCATTCTAGGTTTCACAGCTGAGGTTACTAAGATCAATGTAAGTGCTAATTTGTACTTGATAAAAATATTAATATATATATATATATATATATATATCTGTTTTATTAGGGAAATTTCTACTTGCGTGATCATTTTCCAACATCTGCACCTGTGTGTTGCATCTGGTCTTATATATTTTCTCCACTTGCAAGATAGGAAGTTCTGGGTACACTGATGCAACATTTTTGTTCTACAGGATAAAT
Organism: Carex scoparia; assembly: GCA_024447655.1. NCBI lineage: Eukaryota > Viridiplantae > Streptophyta > Magnoliopsida > Poales > Cyperaceae > Carex > Carex scoparia. The sequence continues at coordinate 1,509,226 of JAJHPE010000014.1, forward strand.
TGGTATTTATCTCATATAACTAAAATTGTAATTTAAACAAATGAATACAAATGTCAAATGCAGATTCAAAATATTACGCATTTGGAAATTTCCTGAGTTCTCGATTCGATGCATCCACATATATATGCTGCTACCAGCTGCCAATTTGTTATGTAGAAATAAATGCTAGAAAATATATCAAACTTTTTATAACAATATTAATTGTACTGTCTATGCTACATCGATCGTAGGCTTCGGATGTATACATTGGTGACTTTTATTGCTATTATCCGAGCAGTCCGGCTTTCGGGACTGCAATAACGGCAATGCTGTTTCTTGTATTGGCCCAGATCCTTGTCACTGTCTTTGGTGGATTTTGTGGTTGCTGCAAAAAAGATCCTACCGTACCAGTCGTTTATGGTACCAAGCGAACATTGACCCTCGTCTTTGTTATAATTTCTTGGTAAGTTAATTAGCTCATCTTATAATAATATCAGCTGCAGCATTCAAAAGGCTAGCTCCCTATGAAAATGAGTACTAATAAGCTGTGTCATATATACATTTCAACATGCAGGATCACATTTGCTATATCGGTGATATTGTTTATCTTAGGTGCGGATCGGAATGGCACTGGTAACCAAACAACTAGCCTTGACAACTGCTTTGTTCTAAAGCCCGGTATTTTCGCCGGTGCAGCTATATGCGCTCTTTTTACCATGACCTTTTCAATTACTTCATACATCCTATTAAGCCCCTCCATCGATGCTGCCAGTAAACCCAGTACTGGTATGCAATATGCCAATGGAATTGCTATGGGAACTCCCCAATTTTCCCCCAATCAATCACAATATCCTGCTCCTGGTATGGCTGAGACCCAGTATCCGGCCCCGGGCATTGGTGGGACCCAGTACCCACCTCCAGGCACCAATTACAGTACTGCTTAAGAAGCTCAAATCTTCCTCCTACTTTTCATGAACAACCGTCTATAGCTTGAAGGTTATGCCTGGTAAAATTTTGTGTTTTCTTTTGTGGGAAAAAACACTCACTATAGCGTGAATGTTTCCTTCTTTATGGAATTGGAAGTTTAATTTTTTTTTCTCTGTTGTGCCTTTTGTTATTGTTTCTCAATGTTATACCAAACCTGTATTCCTATTTTAATTTTTACATAATACTAGTTCAATTAATTTTTTACATTTTGTTTTGACGTTAATTAATGGATGTTATTTGAGAGGATCTCAAAAGAATGACAATGTGCATCGTTATATCCACATTTCTTTCTCGGCTACTAATATGTTACTTACATTTTATAAAATAATTTGAATTAAATAATCGGGGAAACCATTAAGTATTAATTTATAATCTTCCTAAATTAAACTCAACTTCACCAACAGAAGAGAAGCCACGTTAAACTCTCTCGTTTGGTTAATTAAGCCTTCAATTTCATTTTTGAAATATTGTTTGCGTAAGCGTAATTAAGAACAACCACAAAAAAGAAGCATAATTAATCCCCATAGCAATGCAACAATATAAATCATATAAATCATATAAATCATATAAATTTATTGCACTTCTAATTTTTTTTTCAATAAATGCAATGTAACAATTAAGAAAAATAAACACTTGAGGTTCTTCATTAAGGAGAGCAGTTTGGGTCCGATGCGCATCGGACTCTAATTGAGTTCGATGAGTTCCATAGCCGTCCGATCCACGTTAAGATCTGTTCATGTCCGCTTTAATATCTGTGCGCACTGATTTTGAAAGCGGATCGGACGACTATGGAACCCATCAGATGCAAATTTAAGTCCGAGAGCATCGAACCCAAACTGCTCTGTCCTTCATTAAGATTGTATTGCATAAGCATAATTAATCCCCATAGCAACTCATTATTGGTTGGATCTACTTAATTATAGGGCTGTTAGAGTACGTATAGACCTAATAAACTAAACGCTTTCAAATATTTGTTATATTAATGCGAATAGTACAACGAGGTGTTGGATTTGGGTCTTTTGGTTTTAGCTACAAAAATTCAAAAATGTCAGAAGTCGATCCAGCTCCTAACCAAAATTAATTATTAACAATTAAACTGAGCTCAAAATGCTACCGCATAACAGATTAAATATATGAGATAAAAGTTTGTTTTAATACAAGAGAATCCTGGAAATATTAATAATATATATAGTAAAACAGATAATAAATGAATGAATACATATGCGGTGAAGCAAAAAAACACCTTCGAATCTTATTGGTCTTATGCCAAACAATGGTCCATTATTAGATAAATTTACAAAATTATGTGTCCAAGTTCACTAGCCCTACAACAATAATCCATGTCCACTACCATAAATCTATATCCTACACAAAAGTAAATTTCATGCTCACAAGGTTTTTAATCTAGTTCCAACTCACAAACGATCGAGAGAAAGTGCTCTAATGGCTTCATATGAAGCTGTGAAGCACTCTAAGCATACTCAATACAAGCAGAAGGATATTGTTAGAACTGCTACAATTTTGTTTAGTATCATGCTTACTTCTCCCTGTGTAGAAGCAACTGAAGAAAGGCGATAAAGGTTGATGGATTGCAAAAAACTGTAGTATGCATATTTCATATCAAACTGCATGTCATACCCTACAAGTGACCAATCAGACAAAAACAAACTCTTATTATACAAACTTATAGTTTAATTCAATGGACAACATAGCTATGGCCTTCTATAGCAACTATATCAACATACAAAACTCTGATACAGTACCAGCTAGGCAGCATCAAAGATGTACAAATGGTATGGACAGGGCAAGTATGAATTCCGTTACTACTTACTAGTAAGATTCGCTAATTAAATCTAAGTTGCAACAGTAAAGGTTTGGTACTGATAGGATTATGTACGAAAGGTCCTTAATAAACAGGTCTTGGGCCAAAAACAGATCAGGACATAGATTTTATAGATAACTCCAAGTCACTCAAGTACATTACATCCAGGTACACATCTAACATGTCGATACATTATCAAATTCACTCACAAATATTAATTTATTGCAAAGGATGCTAGTTTTCGACTAATGCAAGCGGATTATAGTGGATAATTTACTACGACACCGACATATAGCTAATTTATATGATCCGGATGGATGCAAACAATCCAACAGATTTAGGAATTAATTGATCTGAAGATAGATGTAGAGATGAAGGTAGATCTACTTCGTGAGAAGATGCCACGAGATGCTATATATATTTATTTATAATCATTAAAAAAAAAACAAGTATTATATATATAATCATGGGTTATTTTTTTGTTTGTGCGTTTCTAAACAAGCGACCATGTTAATTTATTCTTCATGATCCAGAGCCTTCACATGCAGCAAAGATTAGGACTGAGCCTAGAATGAATAAAAAAAAAAGACTTCACAGACCTGCAATTAATTCAACTCTTATCTAATAGACTTGAATATATATATTCACAATTTGTTATCTTTTTTATGCGTATTACCTGCTCAACTTGAACAATATATGATTAAAATTTAAAAATATAAAACCCAAATTAAATGGATGATTCAACCCTTTTATACACCCCACTCTTCTTCTCTTTCTTCCACATCTTTTTCTTGGCAGCGATCCATTACCATTATCCATTATCAATGGCAGTTTCTAGTGCCAACTCAAATCTCTTTGCCGAATACATTGGGGCCGATTTTCCAACTGTCAAGTTCTCTGATGTCCCGATTAATCCTAATGTAAAATTTCATTACATATGCTCGTTTGCAATCGACTACTCAGATGCCACAACACCTCCGACCCAACAGATGGCAACTTTAATGTCTTTTGGGACTCTAAAAATCTCTCCCGAGATGCAGTCACTGCAATTAAAGAAAAGCACTCCAACGTGAAGGTCGCTGTCAGCCTTGGTGGTGGCACCATCGCCGGCGATAGCAACAAAGTTTACTTCAATGCCACCTCAGTCGACAGCTGGGTTAGCAATGCTGTCGCCTCTTTGACCACCATAATACAAGATTACAATCTAGACGGCATCAATATAGACTATGAAAGATTCAGTGATAAGAACGACACCGATAAGTTCACTGAGTGCATCGGGCAGCTCATAACAACCCTAAAAGACAATGGTGTGATATCATTTGCCTCAATTGCACCATTTGAAGATCTAGACACCCCGGAACTGCAGATCATGTATCAAGCACTCTGGCGTCGGTACTCTGGCGTCATAGATTACGTCAACTTCCAGTTTTATGGGTATGGTGCTGATACGACAGTTGAGCAGTACGTGCAGTATTATGACGACCAGGTTTCAAACTATCCAGGGGGCACTGTTCTTGCCAGTTTTAAGACTGGTGACACGACTGAACCGCCTGTGATTTCAGCCCAAACAGGGTTCAGTGCGTGCCAGAAGCTTAAATCACTGGACAAGCTTAAAGGGATATTTATTTGGTCGGCTGATGAATCGCTGAGTGAAGAGTTTACTTATGAAAGACAGTCTCAAGAGCTCTTGGCCAATTGATAATTTTATTTGATCCCCTTTATTTCCGTTTCAGTTGTGTGATTGTTTGGTGGTGAGAAATGGGGAGATGCATTTGGGTTGGTTTTAAATATGTAATAATAAAAGGAATTGATTGTCTGTTTTCTGCATTTTAGAATTGTTTGTTTATCGTCAAGTTTATGATTTTTTTTGTTTATTCTATTAACATATCAGTGTTTGATATATAATTTACATTATAAAACTTTATTCTCGAATTTCGTATTATGCCCAAATTACAGATTTTAAATCCTGCTGAATTATTTCTTGGTTGTAAATTTATTACTATATATGCTCATTGTATAAGAGAGCTTCAATTAGTTAGGGGTGTCGATGATACCTTTTATCGTTTATCCGGCATGTGTCATATTAATTCGATAAGATAAATATGATAAAAAAAAAAATTTAGTTAGCTTATCGGTAGTATGAATAAGAAAATTATTTTATTAGCTTATTGAATTAGAATATAAATAAGAGTTATTTTGTATCCGTTATAGGCTTAGAAGGTAATTAAAAATAGAATAGAACTAAGAGTATTCCTAAGGTCACCAAGTCCCTTAGTGAACTCAACTTTAAAATCTATTGGATTGACTTCAAAGGATGAATCCAAACCGTTAAAATCCTTCTATATACCTTACAAATGATGTGTCTACATGAGAAATTTTTTAAATTTTAACATTTCAAATTAATTTTGTATAGAGTCAAGTGGTCAAAAGACATCCAAAAAATGAATGCATCAAAATTAATTTATAAATCTTCTAATTTTGACAACTTGACTTTATACTAAATTAATTCGAAACTTTAAATTTTCATATATAGAAGTTTTGCTCGTAAGGTAAAAGAATTTTAATGGTTTGAATTCGTCTGTTGAAACGAATTCAATAGGTTTTATTTCTACTCATTAAAAATATATAAAGTTATATATGATAATTTTTATTTATACATATAACAATATTATTTATTATTGTAATTAGATTGATAAAGATTACATTTCATATAATTTTTTATTTAGTAATTTATGATAAAATGTATTTATTCAACATTTTATATAATTTCTTTATTAGTAATTTATGGCCAATCAAATTTATTTATATTTAATTAAAAATTCACATCTCCTATTAATGAGATTAAGAATTATAAAATGGAATGAAACATTATATTTGTTAATATTTAGTTATATTAGGTATGCAATCAATTTTATTATGCTATATTTATGGATTAAATTATACATTCTGGCAATTTATTTGTTAATTATCGTTATCTTAATGAGTAATGGTAAAATATAAGGTAATATTTAGTGAGTAAAGGTTAGGTATAAGCAAGACTAATTTTATTTGGTATGAGTATGAAAATATGTCCATCAGATCCGTTTCACATCCAATGACATCTCTAGCTTCAACCTATTATTATATGGACAAACTATAAGTACAAAGAAAGGAACCGAATTTTGATGTAGTAACAAAGGACAACAAAATATTATTTATTAACTTAAATGAAATGTAAAAAACTAGACCTCAATCATTCTATAAAAAAAAAAATACACCAGAAAGGTTGCAAACGAGAAAAAGCAAGTTTACTCTGTCCAATATGTGTGAACGGTTCAAAAGTTTAATCGGAATGAGATATTTTCATTGTTGGTTAATCGGAGAACCGACTCTCTTCTTTTTTTTTTTTTGAGAAAAAGAGGATTCTTCTTTTTTTCTATCTAGATCGTTCAAAATTTATTATATGGTCTCTATTATTTTCTATTTTCAAATTTAATATATTAAAATAATTCAGATTTAATTGAAACCGTACGATGGATTTTGGATGATTCAGATGGAAGAAAAAGGGTGCTCATTTTCTCAAGAAAATGAGCAGATTTTGATCCGTTAATCGGAACAAAAGTTTAGTAACATTGATTCACATAATTAAATGTGATCTCTATATTAAAATATGCTTAGAAGTAAAATTTTATATTTTTTAAAAAAATTTATTATTTATTAAGTCAGTTTCAAAATCGCTGATTGTAATAAACAGTGAAAAATTTCTAGATTATTGGAAACAATAATTTTAAAACTAACTTAATAAATAGTTAAAAAATTCAAAAAATATAAAATTTGGTCTCCAATCACATTTTATTATATATTGAATGTTAAACGGTTTGAATCGACTATTTAGACTTTCAAAATATAAAAACCGAAGTATTTGTTCCATGGCCTAGGTACAAACGTGTTAATATTAGCCAAACTAGAGTAGAACTAGGGTGCTCCTAAGTTCACCAAATCTCTTGTGAACTTGACTGTAAAAAATATCGAATCGACTTTAAACGATGAATCCAAACCGTTGAAACCCTTCTACCTAATGAGTGATGCGTTTACATGTGAAAATTTTAAAGTTTCGAATTAATTTAATATAGAGTCAAGTGGTCAAAAGTTTAAAGTTTATAAATTAATTTTAATGCATTCATTTTTCGGACTCCTTTGACCACTTGACTATATATTAAATTAATTCGGAACTTTAAAATTTTTACATGTAGACGCATTAATCATTAGGTCGAAGGAATTCAACGGTTTGGATTCATCGTTTAAAGTCGATTCGATATATTTTAGAGTCAAGTTCACAAGAGGTTGGGTGAACTTAGGAGCACCCTTGTTCTACTCGCCAAACTATATATATAGAGTATCTAATATCAAATTTATTGTTCCTGAGATCCCGTGCAACTCAATCGTTTTTCAATTTTCAAAATTCAAAAAGTCGATCCAAACTGTTAGGTGTGATCTCTATATTAAAATGTGCTTGGAAACCAAATTTTACATTTTTTTTATTTATTTTTTTTACTCTTTATTAAGCCACTTTGAAAAATCGATGATCCAATGGTGGCTTAACCAAACAGTAGAACCAAACTAAACTGTTGGATCAGCAATTGTGGTCTTTCTATTTTTGAAACGTCGAGTTAAGCAGTTCATTAAATTAATTATATATTAAATAACAAATAAATAAGATAAACAATAAGAATAGAATTGCGGGCTTGGTGCAGTGCCACAAACTAATGAAGTAGATTGGTTTGAACAGCTTGGATTCACCATTTGAAATTGATTCAATAGATTCTTGATGTTTGTATTAATATAGGCTAAAATGGTACTAATATTAGCCATACTCATGATTAGATTCTCGTCTGAGTCTGTATCCCCCTCGGATATGTGAGCTGCAATTTATACAAATGGACAATCAATGGCGGAGATAGTGTAGATAAGGGATAGCCAACTGCCTATCCCAAGAAAAAAAAAATTGAACTTGGTTCGATAATGGGTCTGTCTATCCTGAAATTTAATTTGCCTACTCTTGGCCCAGATTAAATCCCCAAGTTACAATCCGTTAGTTCTAAGTCCAAACCCGCTATGGTCCAAACCTGTCTCCTTTTGGTTTGTGAAAAAAGAATTGCGGACTACACAAAGATAGAGAGAGAGAGAGGAAACTGAGACTATTTTAGAGGAGGTTTCTTTTGAATTTTCTCAAATTGTTTCTATTATTCGACAAAATATTGTTTTGTTTGTTGCAAATTATTTTATTTTGTCCAAACTTTTCTACTTCACCTCTCACAATTTCTTAATTAATTTCTTGCAAGTTTTGTCCTAAATTGGTAAATCTCACATATTGATTAAGTCCTAATTGTTATTGATCACCCGATTAACAAAATCTTAGTTAATTTGTATATTATTTACATGATAGAAATTATCACTATTATTCTGTATTTCTCTGTTGATTTTGATTATGATCAATCGGTATGTTTCATTCATATTTGTTTTTTATTTGTGCTATTTTAAACTTCAAGTTATTTTTTTTTTCTTACATAATATTAGGCTGGTGATAGTTCATATCCAGTATTTTTAAGAACAATACAAGTGATATATTAAGGATATACTTTCAGTCTATTTTGTTTTGGTAAAATGAACTCAATTAGTAATTTGAAAATTATAACCTATTTGATAGGCAACTACGAATTGACGGCTCCGGCGGAGGTGGGAAGAAAGTTATAGAGACGATTTAAACCTGAATCTGATTTCTTTCTATTTCTGACTCAAATTCTGGCAACGGCATTGCGAACCATGCATCCAGATTAGTCCCAGCTGGACCAAACTCAATCCGATATATATCTACAAAATTTACAGGGGATCTGCTTTGAGATACGTACCAAGTTAAAAGAACGGTCCGGATTTACTTCCTAGGGGATCCGAATTCTGGTGACAAGGAAAGAAATAAATGACGTAACCCTAATGACGTACCAGGCTGCATCTATGAACCCTCCTTTTGTTCCCCTTATTATTTTCTATTGCTCGTAAATCGTGTCGAAATGAACCAGGTCGTCACCCAACCTGCTTTTACTTCAATTTCTCATCTGTTACACGATCGTGTTCCGAGTCTTCGCCACAGAAACTTTTTAAAAAATCGAAAAAATTATGAATATAGGATAACGATTAGATAGACCCGTCGTCGGCATCGAAGGAATATCTTTTGGAAATGAGACCAGCTTGGGTCCGATGCCCATCGGATTCAAACTGAGTTCTATGAGTTTTATAACCGTCCATTCTGCTTTAAGAGTCGTGCATACGGATTTTAAAGCAATGTGCATATATTTTAAAGCAAATCGGATGGTTATGGAACCCATCGGACCCAAGCTGCTCCCTTTCGAAATGCGTAAAGACTAAAGAAATGCGTAAAGACTAAAGAGTTATTCTTTAGTACCGACCAACACGTAAAGAGTTATTCCTTCTTCAACCTATTTCATCACTTAGAAATGCGTACCGATATATATACGTCAATCTATATGAAATTTAATGAATTATTATGCTAATCAGATAGATATTCGGCGGATTATATTTTGTAACAATGGTTTTAAAATTGCACTGTACACTAAACCGTAGAAAAATAAAATTGAGTTATATATATTTAACGTTTCAAAGTAATAAACGCAACGGATCTTTTTTTGTTTATATAAAAATTAAATAAAATTAATTTCTTCTACTTTATGGTTTACAATGCTTACTGGCATATCTTTTTTGTACCTTATACAAACCATTTTCACAATTACTACATAATACTAAATATTTGAGAATCAGCAAATTATTTAGATAATCAAAAGTCACCATATGATCCGACAGGGGAAATCCATTGTGCGGACTGAGTTCTTTGGATTGCCAATTCATTAATTATTTATTAATTACAATCATTTCATCTTCCAACTAGCATTAATATATAAATATGAGTAGAACTAGGGTGTTCCTAAGTTCACCAAGGTTCTTTGTGAACTCAACTCTAGAACTATCGATTTAGCTTCAAACGACAAATTCAATCCGTTAAAATCCTTCTACTTTATGAGTGATGCGTCAAGATGTGAAAATTTAAAACTTTCAAATTAATTTAGTATGAAGTCATAAGATTTATAAATTAATTTTAATGCATTCATTTTTTGGACGTCTTTTGACCACTTGACTCTATACAAAATTAATTTTAAATTTTAAATATTTTACATAAAGATGCATCACTTGTAAGGTAGAAGGATTTCAACGGTTTGGATTCATCGATTGACGATAGGTTTTAGAGTTGAATTCACAAAAAAGCTTGGTGAACTTAGGAACACCCTACTTTTACTCTATAAATACAAGCAATTGTAGATGGAACTTAGCACTTGTGCATCTGCCTTTCTTCCTCCTCTCTGTCAACTGCCACCTACAGTCACTATTGGATTTGGATTGATTTAAGGATGGATGCATCAAAATCCAATCCACACTCATCCATTACCTCAGGTTATAAGATCACCTTCTCTAGTTTTATTCGACTTCGCAGCTTCTGTGAAGATTTTCAAAAACCTTCTCTAGTTTTATTTCCTTAATTTGGCAGTTCCCTTTATTGATATTTTTGTATGTGTTGATATTTTTTTAATGGAAATAATAAATTATCTCAAATGAATTATTTCTGATATCTGGTCTATAGAAGAGATGAACCTGTCAGAACTTATGAATTCTATTTTATTCATCTATTATTAGGTGGTAACAACTTGACAGCAGTGCCGATTTACATCGTTACACAACAATCTCAACTCCCTGTTGAATTTCTAAAACCTTCACCAGAGAACCAACTTGTTATTGGCCTTGACTGTGAAGGCGTTAACCTGTCCCGTTATGGCACTCTTTGCATCATGCAGGTAATTAATTTACATGAGAATGAGAATACTGGTAGGGATCAATTATTTGAAAGGGACAAGTGAAAATTAAGGTCAATTTAACATTTAAATGATTTTTATTTTGTATATTTTTTTTGTGCTTTCAGCTTGCATTTTCTGATGCAATATACATAGTTGATGCAATTGAAGGAGGTGCAGCACTCATGGAAGCATGCAAACCAGCACTTGAATCAATCCATGTTACCAAAGTAATTCATGATTGTAAACAAGACAGCGCGGCAAGTAATTGTACACTTAATTCTACTGATACTTGTTATATAGAGTAGAACTAGGGTGCTCATAGGAGTACCAAATCTTTTGTACTCTTTAACTCTAAAATATATTAAATTAACTTCGAACGACGAATCCAAACTATTGAAATCCTTCTACCTTACGAGTGATGCGTCTACATGTGAAAATTTTAAAGTTTCGAATTAATTTAGTATAAAGTCAAGTGGTCAAAAGTCTTCCAAAAAATGAATGCATTAAAATTAATTTAGAAACTTTCTAATGTAGATGCATCACTCATAAGGTAGAAGGATTTCAACGGTTTGAATTCGTCGTTCGAAGTTAATCCGATAGATTTTAGAGTTGAGAGTACAAAGGAACTTGGTATTCCTAGGAGCACCCTAGTTCTACTCTGTTTATATATATATATATATATATATATATATATATATATATATATATATATCATTTAATTTATATATGAGGTAACAATCATTTTCTGTGGAATTTGCAGGCTTTGTATTATCAGTTTCGCATCAAGCTAAACAATGTTATGGATACTCAGGTAATTAAGCTCGAAAACATAGGGCAGCGAGATTATTTATTCCTAATTATAATTCCTTATAAATTCTCTCTTACTTTTTTTTTTTATGTTTGTATGACAACATAGGTTGCATATAGTATAATTGAGGAACAAGAAAGTCCAATTAAACGAGTAGAAGACGACTCCAAGTCTTTTGTTGCTGTTCTTGCTGATCCTCGCTATTGCGGTAAGTCTATAGACCGTGTTTTAATTATATTATTATTGCTTTTCCTTTGATAAAAAAAAAAAATCAATCTTTACCAGAATAATTCTCTCATAAAATAGTACTTATGTATTTATTATTATAGGCGTGACATACCATGAGAAGGAACAAGTTCGCAATCTCCTAAGACAGGTTAGTTTTTTACTTAAATAATTAAATTTATTCTTCGGAAGATGGTCTTTATTTCATAAGCTAATTATGATTAATTTTATGTTAAATTAGGACCCTTCGTTCTGGATCCGTAGGCCATTGTCAGAAATTATGATAAAATCCGCGACTGATGATGTCAGATTTCTACTGTCTATCTATAAAAAAATGGTACAGAAGTTGTCGAACCAATCTCTATCGCGTGTATTAGTTCGTAGTGCACTTTATTGCCGGTGTTTTTGTTTAGACGACACTAATGCAGAATGGCCACCTCTTAGCCAGATTCCAGGTTTTCTGATGCAATTAAGTTGATATTGTATATTTTTCTGATCTCTTCAGTACTTATTATTATACTGATTAGCATAAATAAATGCCTTTCACATATGAAATAGGTGCTGAACAGATACCAGAAAAGGAGATCGTATCAATGCTAAACGTACCATCTTACAGAATGGGAGCTGTAATAGGCAGGAAAGGTTCCTTTGTACAGTCTGTCAGGCAATCTTCCAAGTATGCACTGATATACTAATCAAATATTAATTCTATCTAACATTATGCAACTATCACCATATTTTTGTGGTCTGATTATTATTATTATTTTCATTTCTAGTGCAAAAATTTTCGCTGAGGGTAACGCAAAGAAGGTAAATTTAAATATTTTTAATTAATTCTTTTATGTACCAAAATGAAATGAACTTCCATTACCCGGAACAGAAAATGAATGATACATGAACTTTTCATTAATCGAACAGAAAATAAATGATACTTGAATTTAGGAATACAAAGGGTAACACACTTTTTAGTGATATTCTAATTTCAGAACTATCGGTGTTTAATAGACTTAATTTGTTGAATTTCTTGATAGGTTTTCATAATTGGTCGACCGGAGGAGGTTACAAGAGCCACAGCTCTTATTCGAGGCAAAATACTGGAAGTTTAAAGCATCCATATATATATATATAATTTGAAAAAGATATAATTAATTATGTTAGTAGTAAGCAGAGTGTTGCTAGTTTCTGTTTGTGTTTGTGTGTTTGTGTGTTTGTGTGTGTGTGTTAAGAGTTTGCTATTTGCTACCCCTTCATATACTATATATATTGAAAAAGATACTATTTGCTTTAATATGAAATAAGGTATCTGTTAGCTCTCATTTCATGAAGTTAAATTTAAGTTTTCATCTGCTTCTTTTAGACAATTTTAATGGTGAAGATGCATGGTTCAGCAAAGTTGATTTTAAAATATTCCTTAAATATGTTATCAAATGAAGGTAAAACTAGCTAGTATGAGTATATCAGTATATGCATGTGTGCATGCACAGGCAACTGTGGGACTAAACTGGGCACAGAAGGGATATAACCTAGGCCCAGCTGCTCAAACTTCATATTCAATCGTGTAAATTTAAGTACATTTGATTTGTCGCACCTTTTATTACCCTTAATTTTGAAGAAGTGACAACCTTCTATTATCAGAGAATCATACTTGTTTCAATTCTCAGACTTTTTTATTAACTGGAAGTATAAAGATAAATTTAAAGAAGCCGGAATGAAATGGAAATATCACATTTCATAGGCAAAACGCCATAAACTATGGTGTCCATTCCGGACTCTTATAGTTTATGAATTCCGTCCAGCAGCATAAAAAAATAAAAAATAAAAAAATCTGAACGCCATCCTTGAAGAATTACCTTGTTAAGACTGCTTTATTTTATTAATAACCTCAAAAAATATTAATAAAAGAGAAAATGTTTTTATACCTAATATTTTGTACCAGTTTGTATCCACCTTGTCTGTTTCACCTTTCTAACGAACTCCACCATACAGATCTTTCTTTTACAAACTTTCTCAATCTGTCTTTTCGTTTTGAAAATTAATTTCTTCTCTTTCTCGCTTCACGGAGACAAAAATTTCCAGATCTAAAAATCAATCGAACTTGAAAATCTCGCCACTAGCCAAATCTAAAAATCAATCTCTCTTTCTCGCTTCACGGAGACAAAAATCTCGCCACCCCCACTCTACTTTATTTTTCCTGTTTGTTGTTGTCCTCCCTCCAAACTTTTCTCCTACGTAGCCCCATAGGTAATTGCTTTGATTATATTATTCACCTACTTTGACTTCCTGCTCAAAGAAGCGTATGTTCTCGACACTAGCCATCATCTCTTTTTCTCCATAAACTATCATTTGTCTTTACTTCTTCTTGATTCTATCATTTTTTGTCTTTACGAAAATGAAAACGATTAAATTTGGACACAGATGAGTAGCATGGGTCAGATCTGATCAGATTTGAGCTCACTCGATTCGAGAACCAAGTTAGAGGTGTTCTTGAATTTTAAATGTTTTATTTACTGTTTAGTAACGGATTTTGTATTATCTGAATGTCTGATTTTAATTTTATTTACTGATCTAAATTCTGTATTTTTGATGTTTTACTTGAAAAGAATAGGATACACAAATTTGTAGTTTGTGACGGAAATTTATGCATATCTAAGGATTCAATCGAGGAATTTATGCACTATTGCTATCTTGATCTCGGTTTAATTTGATTTCTCTAATTCTTCTTTGGATTTGTAATTGTCCATTAACTGTTTGGAGAAATGTCTCACAGAACATGAAATATTTAAGTTTTTTCTTAACCTGAAATATTTTTTACAGTATTGATTTGCATTTGTTACAGTATTGGTTTACAGTTGTTACATTTGTTACAGTATTAGTTCAGATTAGTTACAGTATTGTTTTAATTTGTTACAGTATTGGTTTCCATTTGTTACAGTATTAATTTATATTTGTTATATTTGTTACAATATTGGTTTACAGTTGTTACAGTATTGGTATGCAATATCATCACTGACATTCCTCTTAACTTCACTTAGGTATTTTTTTTTTACTGTTTTTATTTCTAAGTACTGGACTATTATATTACAGTATTAGATCATTGTGTTATAATATTTGGTTATATTTGTTATAGTATCGGATAATCATTTGTTATAATCTTGGTTTACAATTTTTACAGTATCGGATAATCATTTGTTACAGTATTGTATTTAGATTTATTGTAGTATTGATTTGCATTTGTTATATTTTTGTTTTACCTTTTTTATAGTTTTGTTTTACCTTTGTTACAGTATTGAGTTTAGATTTGTTATAGTATTGGGTTTAGATTTGTTAAATTATTGGTTTCAATTTGTTACGGTTTTGTTTTACTTTTGTTACAGTATTGTTTCCATTTATTACAGTATTGGGTTTAGATTTCTTGTAGTATTAATTTACATTTGTTACAGTATTGATTGTCATTTGTTACAGTATTTGTTTGCATTTGTTACAGTATTATTTTCTTCGTAATATTTGTAGTTTTAATTATAAGATTTGTAATATTTTGTATTGCAGGAAGATATATCAAAGGAGCATCTTATTTTAGCAATAAGACATCTTACGCATCCAAACAATGAACATCAATAAGTTCAGTCCAAGAATTTTGTTCCAAAATTTGTGTTTGTTGTTTGCTGGAGAAAGTTTGTTATTTGGACAAAATTTATAATGTTGTTTGCTGAAAATTGTTTATTTGACAAAATATTATTTTTCTAGTTTGTTTATCACTGTGAATATCGCTGTGGTTTGGACAAAGTTATGTTTGTTTAAAATATTTGTTATAGTTTTGATCATCGTTGTTACAGTTTTCATACTTTATTGTTACATTATTTATTTAATATAGTTTTTGTTGTTATTTTTGCAGTTTATATAGCTATTTTTACCGTATTCAATTTCGATAGTTTGAAACTGTAATTTTTAGAGATTATTTAAAAAAATTGAAAAAATGAGAAATTTATAAAAAAATACGAAAAAAAAATTAATATTGAAAACTTCTAGAATAATAGAAAAAAATTAAAAAGTTCTAGAAGGAGAAAAGTATACAACTTGACAGTTTTTAAAGTAATTAAAGAAAGATTAATAAAAAAAAAAAAAAAAATTTAAAAGTATAAAGTACCAATGCAACTTGTTTTTTTTTTTAAATGATTTTTTTTATACAATATTTATATTTTATTGTTAAAAATCAAATGATTGATTTGAGTAAAAAGTGGGTACAAATTCTTGGGTACAATTAGACGGATCCTTAATAAAAATAACCAAACTGATAATTTATGTTTAAAACTAACCAAACCGCCTCATTGAATTACGAAGAAATTAATGATGATCCGAGGATGAGCATTAAAGAGGTCGCTCGTTTGGTGAGAATTGTCTATGGACATTTAACTCCAAAATACAACATGTTGGGAAGAGATCGTGAACTTGCAATTTGCAGATGTTTCAGAAGTTAGAAAGATTTGTACAACCTATTCGCACCATTGATAAGACAGCCGTTAAAAGGAAAGGGAATGGTAAATTGGTGATGTCCTTCAAAAAGCAGATGCGAGTTAATGCAGAGGATACAAATCTTTAAATATATCAAAAATTACCGAATTTGTTAATTACAAATTATTATGAATTCAGATGGACGGTTGATATGGAACCTTTATTATTTTCAGTCCCTACCTCCCTCCTGCGCTACATAAACTGAGAGGGGAAATAAAGGCTACAATTCCTATTCCATCATAGGCTGGCTCACTACAATTCCAGAACCTTCCTCTTATGGTTCAAAGGCTCAACCTGGGTAGTAACTCAGGATAGGAGAGGAGCACTCATTCATCTTGTGGTCATGTAACCTGGCATTGACCGGGTGCTTGAGAGCATACTAATAAGATTTGCGAATTATTCGTAAATAATTTAACTTTTTGGTGATGTCAAATTAAATGTCGAATTATTTGGTTGATTAAATTTTAATCAGATTGTTTTTAAATAATTCACGAATTTTACGAGTTTTACGTTTTTTTTTTCTGAATTTTCCGAATTATTCGCAAATTTTTCCAAAAATTTTCCTAGAACTTTTTTTTTTGTTATTTTTTTTCTCCCTTACAAAACTGAAATCTGTGTTCCGAATAATACCAAATCATTCCTAAATTATATCCGAATTTTTGACCTCGCCGAACTAATTCCGAATAATTCATTTGTCACTCTGGACCACGGTAGTAAGGGATTCACATGGATAGCGCAAATCGATCCGCACTGTGAATTAATATTTTTGTTAATCTCCACAAAAAAAATCGGATGGTCAGATTTTTTTTGGAAAATGTTGGTAGAAGCTGGATGGTCGGATTCTATCCCTCTTCCTTTTCAAAACAAGCGCCCCCTTTCTCAAGCAAAGAATCAGCAGTGCAGTTGCAGTGTAGGGAGAAGGAAGAAATTCAAAGAGGAGAGAAAATAGAGAAAGGAAAACGCCATGGACGATGTACTGACGGAGACGCCGCCTCCATCGCGCTTCTTCGACGAGGATCTCGACAATTTCGCCACCGCTCCGCCGCCGCTCCCCTCCCCTTTCCTCCTCTTAAACCCCAACCCTAACCCTAACCCCAACCCTAAGCCTAATCTCCTAGTCATCGCAATCTCGCCTCTCTCCCGCTCTCTCGTTCACCACCTTCCCTCTAAAATCCTAATCGGATCCCTCTTCTTACCCGAAATCCCCCTCTCAGGTAACCCCCTTCTTCCTTCTGCAAACTCAAAATCGTTCAATCTCTACTCAGCAGGAAGCCAGAACACTTGTCTCGCCTCGGTGCAATACACAGTATCTCCAGAGAGATCTCGTGCTGTAGCAAAATGCCTTATTGAAAGTGTCAGTGCAGATCAAGTCGTGATCTTTGATTGCATTAAGAGTCAGAATTACAGAGGAAGGATCGAGGTTGATGAGACACTGGCTTTTAAGCTGGAGACCAAACAACAGAGGTTAGATGAGGGTAGTCTGAGAGTAAATGGAGTTGATTATTTACCATCTGGCAGTGTGATGGATGGATTGGGAGCTGCGATTCTGACGAAGTGTCAGATGAAGGGTATCAAAGGGACATTGCTTGCCACTTGGCCTGAAAATGGTGGATTTGAGGTATTGAAAATGGTGTTTAAACAATTAGGTTTTGATGTTAGTGGGATTGAAGGTGAGTTTACCAAGGTTAATTCCCATTCTGATTTGGATCTCTATACTTAGGAACAGGGTCTACTTGTGTTGTAAGGTTTTTACAGCTTTTTTGTTATTTCAGTTTTGATATGGCATGAAAGTTCTATTTAAATTTGTCTTGGATGAGATAATTTTGTTAGTTTATGTTAGTCTTTTTCAGAATTCATACAAGTCTTGTTACTAACTCTCTTATCTCATTGCTATAACATATGGTTTATAATCACCAAAATTTCCTAGCCTTTTGGTTTGGCAGAATTGAAACTGGGTAAAAGCACCAACTTGTTAGTTCAAGGGTAATTTTCACTGGAGCCTGGAGGTCACTAAACTGATCACTCAAGTTTAATTTGTCTCTTTTTAGTCATTCAACTTTGTTATTTGTTTCAATCAAGTCATTCTATACTTTTATGTTCAAAATATTGACGGTATATGCTCATTCCATTAGTATTTTGGACGAATTGAGTATATTCTGTTAATATTTAAGACGGAATAAGAATATTCCGTTAAGATTTTGGATAGAAAAATATTGAATGACTTGATTATAACAAATGACAAAGTTAAGTGACTAGAAATGGACAAATTAAATTTGAGTGACCAATTTGTGACAAATAACAAAGTTTAGTGACCTCCAATGAAATTTACTTTTAGTTCAATTAAGGTATATTTGACCTGAGGTACTGATAAAAGAAAGAGGAGCCAGCTGATATTTTTCTGTTAATCCACCTTTTTCTTAAACAGCAACTTCCATTGTAATATCAATAGTTTGGTTTACACTTCAGATATGACCAATTTGTTGATTACCTCTTCATGTTCTTTCCAATTCTTCCATTGAAAATAATTTAATGAGCTTGAAAATGGCTTGGTCATGGAGCCTCCAGTTTAGGAAGAAATGATTAGCAAGTTTGTGTCTCGCAATCTATGTTATCATACTTCATATATGGTTCCATATCGTATTCCATATCACTTTGAAAATCACTGTATTCATATCCATGCAACATAGCTCACAGCGTAATAATTTAATTTGTTTCAATTCAGTATGTCTTGCAATATTTAGTAATTTAGGGTCAGCTCCAGAAGAGGATATGCGGAGAGAGGGGAAAAAGAAAATACTGTGCGGAGTGCGGAGGAGAGGGCGTATTACTTGCGATACCGCAGGGAAAATGTTAGTTCCCGGATGAGTCAAATTAAAACAAGCCTGCCTTAGATGGGATTCAAATTACATCGTGATTGACATATCATTTTAAAATTTGAGAGACCTGTTTCCAACTTCAATTTCGAAAATGTACAAGTTTCTTAGCGCTTTTTAAGCTCTTAATTTCTTTTTGCTGAACGGCCCCAGCGATTAAGGGTTTTTTTTTTTTTTTTTTATTGTTGGATTAAGTTAGCTTCTTTATGCACTCAAAACTCTCTCTTTTACTCAAAACTCTCTCTTTGTAACATCTGTCTGTACTCAAAACCAAATTATCCTTGCTTCAGGTGTATGGAACTATACATCTTCAAGCACGTTGAGTCTCCTCAAGTACCTGAGATTATTTACATGTAATCCTTTAACTAAAAGAAAAGAACTACCAAAAAAAAAAAAAAAAAAAGGAAGACTTTGCAGAGAGAAACTTTTCTGAGATCTTTCTTAAAATTGTTGTCGGAGATTTGGAATTCGGTCCTGTCTCATAACTAAACTTAAAATTTTGAATTTATGACATATTCCGGTACTAATCCTGTTTGGATCCAACCGCATCCAAAAAAAAAAAAAAAAATTGACTACACATCAGCAGTCTTCACAAATAGTGTATTTTGACTTTACATTCTATGAGATATCTTAAAATTTGATTTAACTAACGGGTTGTTAACAAAATAAAAATAAAAATAAATGATCTGCTTTGACCGTGCATTTAAAAATGCACCAGGGGTGCAAACAGATCGGATAATATCCGATCTTATCCGGATCCGTATCCGAAAATTATATACGGATATCCGATATCCGAATATCCGTGCGGATACGGATACGGATATGAATATAGTTTTGAATTTTAGATAGATATATACCAAAAATGAAAGCATCCCCCTACCTCCTGAACCAAGTAGAAAATGAGAAGAAAAATGAATTAAATAAAAATTGCCCAGTGAAATTTATATTGGATTGGGCCTTGTTATGATTCGATCAATTCTTTGATATATTTATATTGGCGCCACCTATTGTCATGATTTCAAGTTTAGAAAAGTTTATAATCCAACTGTAAAGAGTAATAAAACTAGATGTTAAATATTTGTTGAAATAATTAATTTTGTAGCTGGCTTCTTTATTTTATTTATTTTTTTGACGATGTAGGTTCAAGGACTATAGAAAGGTGCAGAATATAACTTTTCAATTATATCTATCTCATAATTTCACTACTGGAAGACATAGCAACAAACGAGTAGTTCGGTTTCGGTTTGGCAGGATAAAAAATTCGTGATTCGCGTATAATTTGGGAATGATTCGGTACAAGGAAGCAAAAAAAAACCCAAAAAATAAATTTGCGCATTTTTCTCGTGAATAATTCGTGATTCGCGTTTTATTTGCAAATAAAATGTATTATACGTTTTTTTTTTTTTTATTCAGAGTTTGTTTCGAAAACGTAAAAAAAATCAAATAAAATGCGAATTATTCACGAATTATATGAGTATATTGTCACAGAAGATCTACATCTACATGATGAATTGGGAGTCAATAATTTTTTTTTTTTTTTTTTTTTTTTTTTTTTATATATATTTTATATATAAGTAGAACTAGGGTGTAATTTGACTCTAAAATATATCGAATTTTATTAATGAGTATATTGATACGTTTACAGAATTAATTTAATATAGAGTGTGGTCAAGGAGTCCAAAAATGAATGCATTAAAATTAATTTATAAACCTTAAACTTTTGACCACTTGACTCTATATTAAATTAATTCGAAACTTTAAAATTTTAACATGTAGAGTATCATTAGGTAGGGGTTTCAACGGTTTGGATTCATGTTTATAGTAATTATATATCATTCTCATATCATATGTATATCATACTCTATCATATGTAATACTTTTGGTACTGTGCCAGTAATTTCCTTTAGAAAATCTATATTTGCATTTAATGCTTTTATGTTGGTATAACATAGATGTCAACATTTTGTATGGCATTTTAACCCCAACCAAAACTTTTCTGCCTTGATTGCAATTTTTTTTAATAATAATAATCTAGGCTGTCTTTGGGTTAACACTCACTGATGCTTAAGGCGCTAATATAATATGATTATATCCAATACATTTGCTCACGTGCAAGTAATTTAAGATTTTTTATTTCATGACAACTGTTAAATCTTTTCAGAAATTGACGACTTGACAAGCAACCTGAAACCTAAACTTATGAAAAAGATAATGAAAGGGACTGATTAATTGAGAACAGAGACGAGACCAGAAAATTTTAGGTGGATGTTGAAATTTAAAATCTATATCTATATCTAGATTAGAATTAGGGTGCTCCTAAGTTCACCAAATCTCTTGTGGACTTGACTCTAAAATATATCGAATCGATTTTAAACGATGAATCTAAACCGTTGAAATCCTTCTACCTAATGATTGATGCGTCTACATGTGAAAATTTTAAGGTTTCGAATTAATTTAATATAGAGTCAAGTGGTCAAAGGAGTCCAAAAAATGAATGCATTAAAATTTATTTATAAACCTTAAATTTTTGACCACTTGACCTATATTAAATTAATTTGAAACTTGAAAATTTTCACATGTAGACACATCACTCATTAGGTAGAAGGGTTTCAACGGTTTAGATCCATCGTTTAAAGTCGATTCGATATATTTTAGAGTCAAATTCACAAGAGGTTTGGTGAACTTAGGAGCACCCTAGTTCTACTCATCTATATCTATATCTCTTTCTATAAGGGAGAGAGGAGGATTCACTTACACTATTTTTTGGTAACATCGGATTACACTTTATATTTTTAAAATCTAAACAGTCAATCCAAACAGTTTAACATAATAAATGTATTAAAATATGCGTGCAGATCAAATTATCTAAAATTAGCGATAAAAAAAATGTACATTTTTTTGAATATTTTTTACTATATTAAAATAGGTATAAAAATTCAATGGTCTAGAAACAACTATTTTGTAAAATACTTAATAAATAGTAAAAAATTCAAAAAAGTGTAAAATTTAATCTACAAGCACATTTTAATATATCCATCATGTTGAACGGTTTGGATCAACTGTTTGGACTTTAAAAACTTAAAAAAAAAAAAATAGGGTGTAGTCCGGTGTCCCTTTTTAAATAGATCCCTCCTCATATATATACACGAAGTTTGAACTCAAATTTCTACAACTAATAAAAATTAAAATTAATACACTTAGATTACAAGTGCATATTTATTATTTAATAATAAGAATTGAACTATACAAAACTTTAGCAAACAAAAAAAAATTAATTAAATTTTAATATACAAAATTAAAATTTGAAATTCATAAAGGTAACTATTCCTGATAATGTTTTAGATTTGGCTCTCTACATATCGCAGATTCAATTCTCAAAAATAATATCTAAGAGATGTTGGATATATCGAGGCTCTTTAATAAAAAAAATAAAAAAATATACTAAATGTGTACTTGAAATACTGCAGCGAAGTAAAATCAAATAGTAAAGAATAATATTATCTGGTATTATATAGATTTTAGTTTTTATTATAAGGTTTTCTAAATATATGATGTTTAGTTAAATATATGATGTTTAGTTAGTTAGTTATATATATTCAAAGTCAAATTTTGCCTCTGCCTCTATGCACCGAGTCCGCAAAATGGATAAGGTAAACAACATATTTCTTTTCCCTGTTCAATTAATAATAAAAAAATTATTATTCATATCCGTTTTATCAATTAAAAAATTAGATAGATAAACATATTTTGTTCACAGCACATCATACAATATGAGTATTTTATAGGCCATTCGAGAAAGAGGCATTTGCAACTAGGGGTGCAAAAATTAGATACAGATGTCCGATATTCGAATATCCATGAGGATACATATATGAATATGGTTTTAAATTGTAATTATCCGTATTCGAATAGTAAATATATAATATATAGTTTAATATATATTATGAAAAAATTATGTTATTCACTATTATAAAAAACAGTCATCTGTATCTGTTTAATATATCTGTCTAATATCTGATTTGTATCCGTATCTAAAAAATAAAAATGAATACGTATATAATTTTACCACTATCCCCCTAATTGCAACTCAATTGTAAAACTTGGGATGCCCATAAATAGGTACTAATTTTTTTTTTTAATAATAGTGGAATAATCCACCAATTTTCATATTGAAACCACAAGTAACCGGTACCTAAAATTGGTACCAACCAGATACAAAATATTTACAGTACATGCCAGAAAATAAAACACCCAGAAACAAGTAACTATCAGCCAAAAATTGTAAAATCCGTAACTCCTAGATATTAAACTGAGGACTAAGCAATTCACAAAAGAAACTATATGTCCAAATAGAGCTAAACAAGCGCTTTCCAGTCTACTGGATCCTCTTAAATAGGTACTAATTATTAACTAGGGCTTTGCTACGTTATCACTTCTTTTTTCCTAAAGAAGGTTGTAAAAATAAAATACCCCACCTGTTTAATTCATGTTATGTTATGTTTATCTGTTAAATTATCTTCGTCAGATATGCATAGCAAACCGCCTCTATCAAATTGACGCGTT
The DNA here is from genome assembly GCA_024447655.1 of Carex scoparia. Taxonomy (NCBI): domain Eukaryota; kingdom Viridiplantae; phylum Streptophyta; class Magnoliopsida; order Poales; family Cyperaceae; genus Carex; species Carex scoparia. Next base: position 1,532,890 of record JAJHPE010000014.1, read on the forward strand.
GGAAAAATATGACAACAACAAGACAACAATTGGCAGTGTGTCATCCTCTTCTTTCAATTGTACGGAACAAATTGCAGAGCTCTTGGCACGTAGCCATGTCTAGGCCGTCCAGATCAGATTTAACGGTACACGATTGATACTAATCTTCTTTACTAAAGTGGGAGCACATTCCAAAAAGCTACAAAACCACATGGCAACTTCCTTTGCCGGATATTATATTAACTAACATAAACGTTAAAATTAATTTATTTCCCATGTGGTTGGGGACCTTCAATTCAGTGTACCAGGGCCGGTCCGGCCGGAGAAAACCGGAACCGGTCACATGTCCGGTTCGGTTCTTTTAAATTATCGCCTAAGTAGTTGTATCGGTTAAAAACAATTTTATCGTTCGGTTCGTGTCAAAAAGTCGCTGGAGAAAACCAAGTTAAACCACGGTTCAAATCAAAATTTGATATATCTTTATATCTTCCTCTTCCTCTTGCAGAAACGATAATTTCGTGTATCTTCCAATTTCATGAGACTTTCCATTTCCTGCCTTTTCTCCACACACTGAGATGGAAAGAAATGAGAAATTTGTTCTCCTTTCTCCTTCAATCTGGCTTTCTCCTTCAACATCCTTGTATTTATTGTGGTATATTGTACATAGACTCAAGGACGTTCTGATTTCCGAAGGCATAAGTTTGAAACAAAATCACTTAAGAACTTGCATTAGATACTGTAAGTATTATCATCTGATCATTTAATTCGGATTTGTAGTCCATGCACTTAAAAAGCTTGAATTTTTGAGATGATTGTATTGAATAGATGATTGCATTAAAGATGTTCGACAGAATGCTCAAACCAAAATAAGATTTAGATGAGAGTAGTAGAGTTGCCAATAATTGTGTCTAATTGTTTAGTAATAAGTCTATACACGTTTTTTTCTCAATTGAATACTTGTGATTTTATTTTTGTACTGAAAACTGATATTAAATATGGAATAATCACTAGAAACTTGAGAGATTTCTTAATCGCTAGTTCTGACAGGTTAAATTTTGTCTAAGCAGACTTAGAAATATAGTACTAATTATTTCCTTTTGTCTAACTATAGATTAAATTTTGCAAAAGAACCATATTATATCAAAGAGAGTACTATATCTAACCAGTATTATATAATCAGTTTAGCTTTTAGATTATAAGTTTTATATATATATATATATATTTTAAAAAACCAGCAATTGAACCGGTTGAACCACCGATCCGATCAGTAAACCATTGAACCGAAGCTTTTGCGGTTCAATGTCCGGTCCGGTTCTGATAACATTGCAATGTACCCTTCCGTAAAATTATATTTTTATAGATATATTTTTAATATAGAGTTTATTTATTTTTCCATTTTATGAAATCTAATACATCAATGTTACTTTTTTTTGTGTTTTTTTTTTAATATGACATCAAACCACCTAACTATTTAATATTCACAAATAATTCGTTCGGCAAACCATTAGAGTAGGAAAAAAAGTAGAATTTCAAATAAATTTCAATTCATCACTATTTCAATTGTGTTCGGTTAATGGTGGAGTGAAATAGTGTAATAGTATTAATAAATGGGTCAAATTCCTCTCTTGAAAAAAATCAACTCCTCTATTTCACCTTTCTCATAGAATAGAAAATTGGATGCAAAAGTTCAAATTCAATTCCACTTTTTATAATTCCTGAATTCCACTCAATTATATTTTCTTGTTCGGCAAAAATAGAACATATTTTCCACTATATTTCTCTATTCCTCTATTTTATTCTTGTTGAACGGATTCAAAAGATTTTTCTATTTGAGTTTGAAATTCCTGACTTCTCAAACAGAATACATTGTTTTTGCCACTAAATTAAAGATTAATTCTCCCTTCTTTTTTTTTTTTTTACTATTAGCTTTATTTTTAACAAATGAGCACATGATAAGTGGTTCAACAGTGCAAATTAAATTTGAATTGGTATTCATTTTTATGTGGAAACATTCAGGTTTAATGGAAAAGAATGTCAAAGTGCACTGAGAAAACATATTCAAATCAATGCACAAATACATACCAGAGCACTTCCAATGTCACAAGAAAACTAAATCAGGCTCAATAAATAAAATAATAGACATTATCACATTACTGTATCAGAATAAGTGTCCTTTAAAAATTAATAAAGTTGGCCGCAATAAATAAATTAGACAAGAGTTATTTAAGAATAAATAATATAACTTCTATCAGTACAAATTATAAGAAAATAGTTCAAGTATCTTGATTTATAGTGCTTACATCATGCTTTTTTTAATAACAAAAATTATAAAATTCAAATGTCAGAATAAAACGACTGGATTGGATATATATATATATATATATATATATAATATTTTTAGAAATACAATAAAATAATATCATTTCCATTTTTTTATGAATAAAAAAAGTTAAAAACCAATAATATTATTTAGTTCACAATTTGAATTTGAAATCACAGAGACACGGACAACGGTTTAAAATTTTCAAAATTCATTCCCCCCAAACAAAACCTCCTTAAATATACCTCAATCTCTCATATTTTTTCACATCTCAATATCTCATATTCTCATAATTTTTTTATTCACTCATTCTCTCAATCTCATTCTCTCAATATTTTTATTATTCTCAAAATTTAAATTTATTGTTCAAAAAAATAGTTGTAAATTTAATTTGTTCTACAAATCCGCAAACGAAATTATGAAGGTTAGTTCAAAATCTCGCAAGATTCGTTCTAGAAATTCGTTCTACAATATTTGAAGGTACATTTATTTTAATGCAATTTGTAGTAATTGTTAAATAATTAGATTTATTTTGTAGTAATTTGTAGTAATTGTTAAATAATTAGATTTATTTTGTAGTAATTTGTAGATAGTTAGATTTATTTTGTAGTTGTAGAAATTGTTAAATAATTAGAGTTATTTTGTAGTAATTTGTAGATAATTAGATTTATTTTGTAGTAATTTGTAGAAATTGATAAGTAATTAGATTAGTTTGTTGTATTTACATTTAATTACTTTTAGATTATGTTGGATTTGTAGTAATTTGTAGAAATTGTTAAATATGTTAAATTTATTTAGATTTTGAAAATGTGAAGTATTTAAATTTGTTTTTTAATATATAGAAATTTATTTTTAAATTCGGATTTATTATTAATTGGTTAAAAAAATGTTAGATTTAGTTTTCGAATTGGTGAAGTATTTAGATTTGTTTTTTAATTTGTTAGATTTTATTTTTAAATTCGGATTTATTTTTGAATAGTTTTAGAAAATATGTTAGATTTAGATTTTGAAAACGTGAAGTATTTAGATTTATTTTTTAATATGTATAAATTTATTTTTAAATTCAGATTTATTTTTAATAGGTTAAAAAAATAGGATATATTAATTTTTTTGAATTTGTGAAGTATTTAGATTTGTTTTTTAACATGTTAGATTTTATTTTTAAATTCGGATTTATTTTTAATAGGTTAAAAAAAATATATGTTAGATTTAGTTTTTGAATTGGTGAAGTATTTAGATTTCTTTTTTAATATGTTAGATTATATTTTAAAATTCGAATTTATTTTTAATAGGTTAAACAAATAGGATATATTTAATTTTTGAATTGGTGAAGTATTTAAATTCGGATTTATTTTTTAATAAGTTTAAAAATGGCAAGTCCTCCTAGCAATCCGAATGAGAGTTTCGCAGCGAGAGTATCGATCGATCTTTTTGGTGAGGATCTTACGCAAAATTATCACCAAAATCCCCAACAAAATCTCGAACAATATTCTCAACAATTTCCACTACAATATTCTCAACAATTTCCACAACAATGTCCACAACAATTTCCACCACAATTTCCACAACAATTTCAACAACAATTTCCCTCCCAACCGACACAACCGTACTATCCCGAACCCCAAGGTACTAACACTGCATATGGATGCACTTCATCAATAGGATCGAGTGATTTCACTAACTCACTAGGAGGTATTCCCTCGACAAGTGTCCCTAAAATTGTAGTCGAAGCTGCCGGTCCTTCGCAAAGAGTCCCCCCCGATGAACCAGCACCAAAGAAGAAGAAAAAACCAAAATACAACGCGCCCTGGATGCCCTGGTATGAAACGACTGAGCTCCCGAACGGCACTTTGTATACTTTAAGGTGTGAGGTAAATAGTTGCACACAAGGTTTTACATATGATAAAGACCAAGGTATGAGTAGCTTTAAAAAGCATGTCGACATGCACATAAGAAAGGGTCACAAGCCACATGACCAGGTTGACCCGAGAATGGTCCAAACCCTTGTGAACTTGGATGGTACCAGAACTCACCAAAAATATGATGAAAAGGTCATGCTTAGTGAAATGACCCGGTACATTACCCATAAAAGAACAACCAATAAGTATGGGTTGTTGCATGAGTTTTTCCTAGTTGGTAATTCGGGGGTGTGGTCAACCGGCATACAAGATGTTACACCATAACAAGTTAACCAAAGAAATAAAAAACAATTTACTGACCGAAAAAATGACCTCAGAGCTATATTTGCATATGCAAACAATAAGGTCTCGATTACCTCCGATATTTAGACTGCCGGTAAGCATGGACTTGGGTACTCTTGTATTACCGGGCATTGGATCGATGAAAATTGGGTATTACAGAAAAGGGTTTTAAGGTTTTAAGTTTTCGGGTGTTAGATTCTCCGCACACTGCAATAATAATTTACCAATCCATTATGTTAGTTTTAGAAGAGTATAACCTTAAAAGGGATACAAACAACAAGATATTTTCTATTTCTTTCGATAATGCTAGTAACAACATAGCTTCTATTGATATTTTTAAACGGGCACCAAATCCAATCATGAATGGTGCAATGTTTTCACCAAAAATGTGCTTGCCACATACTTAATCTCGTTGTGAAGGCGGGCCTTAAAACACCAGCCGTAAATGAGTTGATAATCAAATTGAAGTTATGTCTTGCCCATATTTTTTCAAACTAAGAAAGAAAACAACGGTTTGGGAACCTATGTACCTGAATAGGATTGAACAAGTTGAGAGTGCCTTGGGATATAGATACCCATTGGAACTCTACCTACAGGATGTTGAACCGATGCGAGTAGTACAAGGATGCTGTAGGGGAGTTTTTGAGAGTCTCAACCGCTGAAGGAATGGCATTGGAACCCTCCGAAGGAGAATGGTCGTAACTAGAAAAGCTTAAAAAATTTCTTGGAACCTTTTTTAAAGCAACCGTCAAACTATCCTGCTCGTACTCACCGACGGCATTTGAGTTGATAAAACATCTCTATTCAATTTCCAAAGTGTATAACGAATTGGAACAATGTCAAACACAGTATCAATCTCTCGCACCGATCGTAGATGCCATGAGAGAAAAATTCCTAAAATATTGGGAAGATGTACCCCTCTTGGCCATTATCGCAGCCTGTCTCAATCCCGCATTCAAGAGGCATTACACAATCACGATGCTTGAAGCGTACAAGAGAAATCTACATTTAGACACAGGTGGTGTGGAAACATACGTAAATAGTAAATTCGAAGAGATGTTTGCCCTATACTACTCAAGAATGAATGACGACCGAAACCAACTGTTTTCGTCCCGTGTCGCCACTAGGTATGAACTAAAATATATGTGTTTTTTATTTTTATTATTTATAATATCTACATTATTTGTCCACTAATTTATTTATTTTTTAATATTTCAAGGAGCACTAGCAGTGGTGGATTGTTATCAGATTTCCAGTTCGATCAAGCCCCGCACACATCTTCTACCGATAACGAGTTAATGAGATATGATCTGATACATCACGAAGAAGAAAACATTGACATCATGGCGTGGTGGAGGAGGAATGCAAGTCATTATCCAACACTGCGATGATGGCTCGCGACGTATTTGCCGTGCCTGTTTCAACCGTCCCTTTGGAATGTTGCTTCAGTTCTGCAAACAGAATCCTCTCTGATAAGCGCAGCAAGTTGGGACCCAATGTCTTTGAGAGACTTGTGTGTATAAAAGATTGGATCGATGCCGAAAACCGCACGCAACATGGAGATCCTCCAGCAACAACATCCGCAGCTGAAACTGAAGAAAGCGGTACCGAGCAACCGACCCATCCTAATTCAGATTCAGACGGTGCGGAAGAGACCGAAACGTGGTATATGAACGACAACTTCTAGAAAGGTAGTGTTGGTATAAATTTCTAATCTCTTTTAATATTTATGATTATTTTTTAAATTCTAAATTTCTAAACATTTCAACTGTTTTTTAAATTATTCATTTTAAAGAAAAATTACTAACAAAAAAAAAGTTAGAACTCCGCCTATGTTATTTTACATAGCCGGTCCCAAAACCGGAATAAGGAGGAGGGTAGCTTTTGTTTATAAATCTATTGTTTTAAAATAATTCAGTTTTAAAGATCAAAAAATTCGTATTTTAAAAAAAAATCTAAATTGTTTTCAAATATTTCAAATATTTCAAATAATTTCAAATAATTCGGTTTGAAAAAAAAAAGAAAAAAACCATTACCAAATAATATTATTTCAAATATTTCAAATAATTTCAAATAATTCGGTTTTTTTTTTCCTTTTTTGGAGTTTTTTAAAAAACACGAGAACCTTAGAGAAAAAGAAATATTTCAAATAAATTATTTAAATATTTTCTTTCAAAAAATCGAAAAAATAAAACAGAAAAAACAGAAAAAAAAGAAAAAAAAAAACCCGGTCCGCCAACCCGTGGGGGTAAGGGTCCACGGGCCGGCAAGGGTAGATTTTCAAAAATTTGACCCGTCTACCCGCCTACCCGCCTACTTGTGAACCCTCCGAACCCGTGCCTGGCCAACCCGTGAACCCGGACGGGTTGAACCCCCGGTCCAGCCCGTTTTAGAACACTAATCCTGATATAGTGATATTTAACAGTATTATTTGACATTTAAGTTTTAAATTATAAATTATTAAAATTTTGAAAATAAATGTATATTGTTTGAAAAATCAAATCAAATCAATTTAACCGTCACAAAATTATAATATTTTTTTGCGGAATCTACAGAGAATTATCTGGATTCGGAAAAACCGTCCAATTTGGAAACTAAATAAGAATATATCACAAAGAAAGAAGTTTACTAAAATAACCACCAAGACGAAAAGGAATTCGGATCTCTGAAATAACTTGAACATTGAGTTAATGAAAAATGAATTAGGACCGTCTGATCTATATTCGCACTAAAATTAAAAGGGCCTCGTGGGGAACACCTTGGGCCTGATTAACCTGGGTTCTGATTAGACGGTTAAGATGAATTAACTCAAATTTTGAGTTAATGCAGAGAATTCGGATTCGGCGAGAAGTGGGGCCGTGGGTGCGAGAGAAGGAAGGAAAGTAAATAAGGGATCCGATCCGCTTCTCGCCAAACAGGAGAGCAGGACCGCGCTTGTCTAAATCTAGCTGTTTAATTTTTCAATACACGAATCGTAATTCATATGAACGGTTAGATTTAGACAAGTAAGATACTGCTCTCCTGTTTGGCGAGCAGCGGAGTCGGTTTCGTATAAAAGACTCGCCAGACCTATCTCCATCCTCTGACACGTGGCATCTCCTCAGTGTCTCTTCGTGTTTCCTCCCCTTATTTGCCCAATCGCGCCCCCTTTCTTTCTTTCTTTCTTTCCCTTACACGACTCGACAGTCGACACGACACAACACAACACAGAACTACAGAAGACATGGCGACACAACAACCTCCGCTAGATCTCTTCACGGATAAGGAACGAGAGGTCGCCTCAATCCTACTGGAGGTCTCCCGTATCGTTCTTGACTCGCCTCCACAAGTGCCATTCCAATGGGGTAAAAGACGACGTCGGACTGAGCCTCCGTACCAGTTCAAGCCCGAACCGGACCGGGACGACCCGGCCGGTCTGACCTCCTCTGATGAACAGAAAAAGAAAGAAGAAGAAACAGGGAGTCCTGCCACGCCTCTCTGTTTCCTGAACAGCAGTAGCGAAGAACAGATCGTGACCCAACCTGTCCAGCAGGTCAAGGACAAGAAGCCTAACTGTCAGAAAGATGTAAATTTCTCGCTTTTAATTCAATGTTCTATGTTTCGTTTTTTTTATTTTTTTCGAATTATCGGAGGTTTTTGATTTACTTCGTAGTTTCTTCATTTTGTTAAATTTTGCAGCGACTAAAAGAGAAGAGAGAGCAGATTGCGGCTTTAACCAAGGAGAAAGCGGATCTCAGTCGAGTTAGTACCTTTTAACTTCTTTAATTTTATTTCTGTATATTTTTCTTCTGAATTTGACGAATTTATTTTCTGTGAGATAAGTGCTATATATTTTTTTTTTATCTGTTTGTGGTTTTTCCTTGTTTGCCGCGTCTCCGGTCCTTTCGCCTTCATCTGTTTCAGTTTTTGTTTCTTTTCAAAATACGATAATAAATTATTTTTACAATATTTCAGGAATTTTTACAGTTGCAAGAGAAGTTTCAAAGACAAAATGCGATGAAATTCTATCTAAGAGATCAAAATTCCAAGGTAAAAGAAAAAAAAAATTTCTCCCACAGATTTGTCAAAAGTAAAAAAATTCTCCCCAGTCAATAAAAAAATTAAAACAATATTTTTATTAATAATCTTTGTAATGGGCCCCTCGGTTCTTGAATTTATTAATTAAAACGCCCTTTTGAACAGCTATTGGCGCAATCAGAAGTTAGAGACCTAAACCAGCTCAAACCCGTGGGCCCCACTCTTCAGTCAACGAACAGGAATGTGAAACCACAGTGGGCCCAACCGCCACCGCCACCGCCACCGGCGATCATCGAACGGCGCGGATTGGAGATCGACCTGAATGAAAAACCAACTGATGACGTGTCCGTGACGTGTCAGTCTGACAGAGAGGAGAAGGCTGCCAAGTCAGCAATGGCGAGGAAGAGGCGGCTGGAGATACAGCGGGAGAGGAGGAGGACATCGATGGCCTACAAGCGGCCACGTGTCCAATGATCATAACCAACGGTGAATATGGTAATTTAGGAATTTTTTTTTTAGTTATGTTTCTTTAATTGGATGGAGTATTTAATTTAATTAGCGGGATCTTTTTCTTAAAGAGTATTGATTAATGGTGTTTTGGCAAAATAGCCAAATAGAAATCTACGGGCTGGATTGTGAATTAAGTAGGTATGACAAGTCACCGGGTATTAGTAGTTTCTAGTTTGTACGCTAAGAGCACCTAATGTGCACTAGTATTTGTAATATTTTATTAATTTTTATAGAAATCCAGTGCTGTTCGGTAGTTTTTATCTGAAGGCAAATTGAATGAAAGTAACTAATTTTCATGTTAAAAGTTTGTTTTTGTTTTATTTATTTGCTCAAAAAAAGATAGTGGCTTGTAATTTGATTGAGTTTGATTAAAAAAAAAATTCAGTTCAAGACAATCAATTTAGCTTGGTTCTGAAACAAATAAAATCCAGTTCGGTTCGAATCAAACTCGAACTGAGTGTGGCTCGGTTTGAAACTCTTATTTTTAGTTCTAAATTATGTTTCAATTTCGAATCAGTTCGGTTCAAATCACACCGAATCAAACTCAAAACTCTTATTTTTAGTTCGAAATCCTACTTCAATTTCGAACTAGTTTGATTTAAAATTAGTTCGACTCGAACTTGAGCAGAATTAAGTTTGATTTGGTTTGATTGGTTTGCAGCCCTTCCTGTGAGTAGGTGGTTAGTTATGGATTGGAATGTTTGGCAAGTAAATTAAAATTGTTTTAACTTTCTAGCAAGAGGAATCCCATTGTTCAAAAGAATGCTGGTTAGTTGTCACGATATGATTGATCTTAACAGATATCATATAGCGATATACTCTTAAATTACTACTAAGTCAACACAAGTGGAAACGTAGGGACAGAGTGTGCCCATTCTGAGGGAAAGATTTTTATTCTTATCCAAAATTTTCTAAGCATAGACATACCAGTGATACTATTAATTGTGTTATGTTGAGGCGAGACTGTGCGCAAAAGTAGGCTTTGATTTGTTTGATGGACCCCTTCTCAGTGGGCCAGTAGCACTCAAGGGAAAAAAAAAGAGGAAAAACAAAAATTGCTCATCTTTTTCTTTGGGGAAAAATTCTCAAATTCAGATCCAGTGAAGTGACTCAATTTTTGGGTTTTAGATCGGAACCGTCCGATTCTACAAATTCAAACTAATCAAACGATGCAAATCCAAACTCAAATTTTAGTTACTTTTAAGGAATCCAGTGTGAGTCATTGTAATTTAATCTAAACCGTTAACATTGTTCGATATCCATTCTAAAGTTTTAATTGGGTGACTGATATTAATGGCGGTCAATTTTATTTCAAAATTTATATACTTATATATGATTTATAAAAAAAATTTTAGAGTTAAATTTTATGAGTACCGTGAAATTTTAACCCATAGTACGAATATAAATTTATATGATTTTTAAAATCCATTCGATGACCGCTCAAAATCCTTTAATTTATTTTTACTAATAAATTCAGTTATGTGATCAAACACGTAGCAGATAGCATCATAGCAATGGGCACACTGTCCCCGAATTTAATATGTATTCACAATTAAAAATTTCCCGTACTCTTTATAAAAATTTATCGAGAAATTTTTTTTTTTCTATAAAGATTTACATTGAATTTTAAGCACATAAAATATATTTCATTTAAATAAGGAAAAATGATAATACAAAAGCTATCTAATTAATGCATTTCTTTTTAACAAAAGTGGATAATCCCCACTGATTCTTTTTATTGAAATCAAAAGAGTCTAATTAAGATAAATAGCAAAAGAAAAATTAAATCAAATACAGTGAAAGAAGTTAGTCACGCCGTTATTAATTATGTTACAATACGTTATGTCACATGTGTTGATCATGTGAGGTGACTCACATGTTGCGTGACGTATTTCTCTTCGATAAAAATGACATATTACGCAAATTGACTAGATTTTTAACATTGTTTCTTTATTTAAATTTACTGTGCAATTTGTTCACACTAATTAACAATTTTTTTTCTTCTGATTTTCTTATAATTTACTAACTTAAAGGAAAAAAAAAATGGGCAAACATATGACTATTTTATTTTGTTTTAGTCATATCAAGTTACATTAATTTTTTTTTCTATCACATGACATGATAAAGTGCTGGTACATTAGTCATTAGTCATGCCACCTCATTTTTTTCTTTAACTAATTGAACGGATAAAATAATAAATGATAGTATAATTAAAAAATGTTAGCTTAATTAAATATCAGTGGTTACAAATGTGGAACACATTGATGTCGAGACTGTGGTAATGCATAGTGTATATTAGTTAATACTATGGATTAATATTTTTATTTTCAAAGTCTAAATAGTTGATCTGAAATATTCAACTTGATTTTCATATGAAAATAAATTTATAGAACAAAATTTATATTCTTGAAACTTTTTACTGTTTTTTTAAATTGATGAAAATTACTCGATCAATTAATCTAAAGATCCTTCAGACTTTTCAATTTTTTTTTATCTATCTAAATTTAGTAAAAAAATTATAAAAAATATAAAATTTAGTTAATGCTGAATAGTTCATATAGATTTAAATTTTCAAAACAAATTTATGATCCAATAGTATGAAGAAAGGTACGCTATGCTATAGTAACAATATACGCAATACATTAGCAAATAATTCGTGTTTTATTTGTTTTTATTTTGACGTTTTGGAACCGAACTCCAAATAAATTGCAAAAAAATATATAATATGTTTTATTTGCGAATTATTCGTGAGAAAAATGCAAAAAAAATTAAGGTTTTTTTTTTTTACTTCCTTGTTGTACCGAAACAATCCCGAATTATATTCGAATCATAAACTTTTGATCCCGCCGAATTGAAACCGAACTATTCATTTGTCACCATGCACTATGCTATTGTGCAAGTGTGCATAGCCTCACTCTTATTTCTTTCTTAGTAATGCGAGAGAGCTAGGGGTATAAACGGAGTGAAAATCGGAGCGGATAATGCTAATACCAAATCCATATCTACGTTTCAGTGAGTGGATACAAATATGGATAGTAAACGGATGTCAAAATGTAAAATCAAATCGTATAGAGCAGATAATTCACGAATACGGATACAAAACAAATAATTATTGAATAATTGAGTCATATGAGCTTAGGAGTGAAAATTTTTAGGCGAGTTCAAAATTAAATTCGTTCCTATTTTATTAACCACTAAATTAATTTGTTTTTAAACTTCTGATAGTCAATTTCAATAGAACACAAAATGCAAAATGTAGACCGTATGTCGAAAATGTTGTCGAATGAATTTGACAAATAATCCTGTCATCCGATAGATATTTTATCAGATATATTGATAAACAAAGAATTCATGTTTAGTTATTATGTCCTGACATCAAAGTATCAAACCCATGTGTTTCCATTAATGGAAGCTACATAATTGAATACACAAATACTGTCCACAGAAGATCAGAGAACGACAGACGAACAGAGAGCAAATAAAACTTTCCGATAAACCCTGCTACTTGAATAAAAATGGTGACGGAGATGCCATGGCTCATGATCATCGCCCTTCTCCGACAATAATCTCGACACTTTCACCACCACTTCGCCCATGGTCATCGCCATACAGAAGATTTCATTGCTGATGAAGTTCTGGTCGTTGATTGTACTAGATATAGAATTGTAAACCCTATCAATGCAGAGGTCAAGTCAATTTACATCTGGAAGTTCAACGAGCTGATTCAGATAGAGGGGGTTCAAGGATAGTGTTGTTTGAAAAGGATGTGTTTCTGGAGGTAAAAGTGGTTCTCAAGGAATTAAGTTTGGTGCTGGTGGAATTGAAGGGGAAGTTTCTATTTCAAAGGTTAATCCTCTTTTGATTTTGATACCTATACCTACTAGCTTGGCATTAGAAATTAAAATGGTATGCTTTATCTTGAACCTTATCAGTACATCATATTTGTACCCATTGAGGATATTTTAAGTTGCTATTGATTAGAGGTAACTAGAAAATATATATTTGTGAATCCAATTTTATATATGAAATTAACTCATTTATAACAAACAAGACTACTACATATGCACTTGTGCTTATACTAATAATATGGTGCTTGGAGAACCAAAAAAAATATGGTTTTTGAATCATTTAGCAAAAACAAAATAGTTTACTGAAAATTGAATAACTAATTCTTTTCTCCTTGGACTATTTGCAAGATCTACGTTAATGCTGAAGGAATAATGCTCAAGGAAAAATTTATTATGTTCAAAGGGCGGAAGAAAAGAACTCGGATGCTCAAAGAAAATTTTATATGTTCATGCTAAAATAGGAAAGGTGTAGGTTGGGATGCAGCCAAGATAAGGCAGGAATTTTTTTTAGTATTTTTGGCACTCCTGTTTTAATTTTTAACTTGGAGATTGATGGATCCATTGGAAAATATGAGTCGTTCTCTGTGGTCAAAGAAGGGAATAATGCAGATTTACTGCTTTCTAAGTAAGAACTTTCCCCAAATGTTAAAATTAATTTGTTATTGTTCAGTTACACATCCTTCTCCTAAAATTACCATTGGTATGTCTACTTTTGGAAATAAAATATTCGTAAGGCGCTTAGATTAGGAAATAATTAATCCGAGCCATCCAAATTAGCTAGGGTTTTGCATAGGGTATGTCCGCCAGTTGTTTAGAGCTGCCCATTGATTTGAGCCGTCGTCCCTTCTAGAATTTGAAAAGGTACCTAGGTTTTTGCTTGGAGCCGTTGTGATTATGCCTATTTAATCTGAACCGTTAAAGTTAGGGTTTTAGATTAATCTCTTAGGCAGTCACATAAGTACTATATAAGACCCAAGGGAGCCGGCGTCTTTTTGTTCATCCATACCCAAATCAAACAAGTATGAAAAATATTAGAGAAGAGAAGGCTTAAAATAAATCTCTCACCGCATTATATGAGTATTGCAAAAATAGATGTGGCCATTGCGGTACTGAAATCTGAGACTGAGGCAAGTTTTCGCCCCTTTTATTTCTTTAAAAGGTAGTGGACTCGTTTGCGCAAAATTAAGTTGCGGTAAAATTGATCAAAGCAGTTGATTTTTGGTGCACGTTCAAAATTCCTATAATTTAAATTGTTTATTTTGAATCTAATGTATATTTTATTTATTTTATTTATTTTTCAGATGCCAAGTGGCAGTGCACCAAGGATTGCTGTTGTGCGAGATGCCGTGCTTACCAATAGACAAACAGAAAGGTACTGATTTGTTTATTTTGGCAGACCAGCTAAAGTTCTTTCCAAATGTTTGTAGTGAGTATGTGTTGTTTGACAATTAATATTTCTGGGCATTTTGGAAGCCAAAAGTTGTTCAGTTGAGTGGAGATTAAGGAATTTTGGAAGCCAAAAATTGTTTCAATTGAATGGAGATGAGGATTTGAGCAACATCCTGACTAGGGTTTTGGATAGGTTACCTAATCTTAATTATTGGTGTGATATCCTGATCATGTTTTATTTGATATAAACCATCCGAGTTTGTGCTTTGGGTTTGGTGCCTTATTGTTTTTGTTTGGAGTGCTCCAGATTGGAGTATTTTCTTCATCTGAGCTAGCCAAAATCAGGGTTATAGGGTGCCTTTATGGGTTGTCTGGAGCCATCCACATCAGGAGTTAGCCTGTTAGATTAGGCTAGATATTTTTAAACATCAAAATAGGGTTTCTGCTCAATGGTTTTAGCTACCACAAGCTTTAAAACACTAACACATAAAACAGAAGTATAATCATGCTAACAATTTGCTTAACTGAATAATAAATTTTGTTTAGCTGAGTAGGTGGCCAAGATGAAATTTTTTTTCACATTTGAGGGTTGATGAGCCTCAAAATTAGTTACTTGAAGCTTAATTTTTATGTTTGTTTAATTGAGCTGGATTGCATTTGGTATATATCCTTATGTACATTACCACTGATGACTGGCATCATATATAATATCAACTAAGCATATACAGTCCAAATGATTATATCTGCTTGATCTTAACTTTTGATTTGGATTGATTATTCTATGTCAGGGTCCTGTGCAGTTGCAGCCAATGCAATAGTATGAAGCTAAGCCCGGCTAGGTTTGAGAGTCATACTGGTTCCAGAAGGAAAAACTGGAAGCTTATTGTCAAGGTCAAAGGCACTGACATCAAGTTAGACAACCTGGTACGTATTCATTGAAATTAACATACCTCCATTGATAAACTGAATTAGCCATGATGGTCATGGTTGGTGGTGGAACAAATGAGTTTTATTCAAATAATTCTGTAGGGTGTACTGACAACAAACTTAATTTCACAAACTTAATAACTGACAAAATGGTTGTCTATCAAGTTCCTTCTTATTATTGATCTTGTAAACCCTAAAAGGACAAATTTATAATTCATTCTTAGCTTGTCTATGTTTTTGTCTTTTTTTTTTTTTACAAATCTTTGTGGTTCTTGTGCAATTTTCATTAGGCTCAATGTGATGGGTGTGAGATCAGGGTTCACACAGAGTGCATAAAAACATACACAGAAGAGGTTTGCCATTCTTCTCTTCTTGCATTTATTATGTGAATTTAAGTATTCTGCTTACCTTTATTGTACCAGGCTGATAGAGTGATAGGCATGATTGACACTGGTATAATGGTATTATTATGCATGCCTGGATAATCAGGTTATGAAATGTACTAGTGATGGATGGGCATGTTAAGGGTCATTGGTTGTTTGGTACTGATTTGATAGTGTAACCCTCTGTAATTTTACTATTAATTTTCTTCTTCTTTGAAGGAGCTGAAAAACATTAAATACTTCTGCCCTGCATGCATGGCAAAAGGCAAAATGAAGGCTACTACAGTAATTCCTAGTGCTATTGATGAAACTAGGTTGGTTATTTTATCTGATTTTTTTTATAAGTACAAATTTTGCTTTATTTTGATTGATAGAACTTGTTATTTTTTGCATTTGTTTCATGGCATTCTCCTTTACTTACTTTTTCTGAGAGCAGGTGTGAGAACGAAAATTTAAAAGTGGAATTACATGACACAACTCCTGTTTACATCAATGACTATGAAGGGCTCTATTTGTGCAAAGAGCATATGTGAGTTTTTAGCACTTGTGCTTAGTTATTTTTTTTATATCTCCTGCATATATTTACTGTTTAAACACTTGACAATATAAATGCATAAAATAGAAGTATAATCATGCTAGCAATTTGCTTAACTGAATAATACATTTTGTTTAGCCTGAGTAGGTGGCCAAGCCCAAAAAGGTTTCACATTTGAGGGTTGATCGAGCCTCAAAATTTGTTAACTTGAAGATTAATTGTTTTTAATTGAACTTGATTGCATTTGGTAGTTACTCATATGTACATTACCACTGATGACTGGCATCATATATAATACCAACTTAGCATATACTATCCAAATGATTATATCTGTTTGATCTTAACATTTGATTTGGACCGATTGTTCTATGTCAGGATCCTGTGCAATTGCAGTCAATGCAATGGTACAAAACTAACCCTGGCTAGGTTTGAGAGTCATACTGGTTCCAGAAGGAAAAACTGGAAGCTTATTGTCGAGGTCAAAGGCACTGACGTCAAGTTAGATGACCTGGTATGTATTTGATGAAATTTTATGTAATTTTTTTTTTTTACACTTGGAAAAATTAACATACCTCCACTGATAAACTGGATTAGCCATGTTGGTTATGGGTGGTGGTGGAACCAATGAGTTTTATTCAAATAATTCTGTAGGGTGTACTGAAAACAAACTTAATTTCACAACATAATAACTGACAAAATGGTTGTCCATCAAATCCCTTCTTATTATTGATCTTGTAACCATTTTGTTGGCTGTCACAGTTGTCTATGAGGTTTTATCGTCAATATAGCCCCTCTTAAATGAATAGTCCTATCAGCCAGTGCATCAGAAAAATGCAGACTTGGTCCAAATTGTTAACTCATGATGTGGATCTGACAGTGTAGGGCCTGATCAAAATGTTAATAATAGGGCCTGTCAGGTTGGTAAGAAGTCTCAACCATTTTCCAACCCATCAGCCTGTCTATAGGTATGAATAGTTGTGGTAAGTGAGTTGGGTTGACTTGTCTTACCTGGATGAACAGTTTTGAAGCCTACAGTTGAAAAAGTCATCTCCATTTGTGATCTTACATTGTAGATATCTAACCTGTACTTTTATTTGTTTTATTAACTATGGTTTTTTATAGTTGACTGGCAAGAAACCCGGTGTCGCAAAGACTACTCCAAGAAATGCTCTAGTTACAATGAAACAGAAGGTGGAGGAGTTTCTTCAAGGTACACATTACATCAAATTCTTATTCACCATTTAGCTATATGTATGTTAAAACTTCCTTTTTTACACGAAACACCTCAGTATTATATACTTAAATAAGATCTTGAAATTTCCTTGATATTGATGTTTACTATAGCACTTGACCTCATTTTTGGCTTGTTTTGTTATTCTTTTAGAGCCATATTCGCCAGTGCATGCAAGGTGGACTACTGAAATGTGTGCTGTCTGCCGGTGGATTGAAGACTGGGACTACAATAAAATTATAATATGCAACAGGTACTTTCTATGCTTTTCAAGAAGCTGAGGTGCTTCTCTCCTCCTAGTACATCATTTTTGTCCATAGTACCATCGAGTTGCTTTTTATTTTTTCAGTAGTAATGTTTGATCTCCCTATAAACCACTCACTGTGCCACCACGACGATGTCATTTATTCACTAATAGAAAAATTCTGTCCATTCTAAAACCGAGCAATGAATGTCTACTGTCCCAAGTGGTGAGGTGTTAGGTTGACAACCAGGAGGTCACAGTTTCACACCTGCATTTGCTAATATATGGAGCCCATGTTACTAGATAAACTTGTGAGCAGATCCTGATCTGGTTGAAGCCATGCTGATTTTTGTATCATGCTAAAACCTGGCCAAGCTGTGATTCTGAAATTGGAAGATTAAGTTTTGGCCATATATTAGTTTCAGAGCGAATGCAAATTTCTTAGGCTTGTGGTGCAGAACATGTTATATATTTTGAGGGTATTTAAAAAATAGGGTATGATGAAATAATTTCATACATTTTTAAACATGTTTGCTGTAATTTTCAGATGCCAAGTGACTGTGCATCAGGAATGCTATGGTGCAAGAGATGTGAATGATCTTACATCTTGGGTTTGTAGAGCTTGTGAGGAACCTCAGGTGAAGAGACACTGCTGTCTATGCCCCATCAAAGGTACTTAAAAAATAATAATTTATGTGCTTGTTAGAAAAGGCATTTGAGTGATTGAAGTCCATATGTTATCAACCTTTTGTAATCATTAATTTACAAGCTTAAGTACGAAATATGTGATTGCTTAATAGTTTATAATAAATATAACAGGAGGTACGCTTGAGAAAACTGATGTGGGTGATTTTTGGGTGCATGTGACATGCACATGGTTTCAGCCCAAAATGACATTCCTTGATCCTGATTGGAGCCTGCTGTTGGGGGTACTAAGTGTGCCTTTAGACTCTTTCAAGAAGGTTACTATTTTTTTAATTAACTACTTCATTCTTTCCATTTTTTTAATTTTATATTTTGTTGTTAATTTCCACTTTTGAGAGAGAGTGGTCATTATCCAGATATTGTGCTGGTTGTACTGGTTAATTGCTACATACATCTTAGTACCAGATCTGAACCTCTCTGCAGGAAGTTCCTTTTTTTACAATTACATTGGAGCATCTGGACCTCTTTGGGTTATTGAGCTGAGATGGAGCACTGTGAGGGACACAAAAAAATAGAAACCCAATAAACTGAAAATAGGTTATTGACCTCTATTCTTATAGTTTCTTATATGACAAACTGAAATTTACTTTGGTTCTTGTTTGTAGAAATGTGTGATATGTGAGCAAGTCCATGGCGCGTGCACAAAATGTTGCAAATGTAACGTTTACTATCATGCGATTTGCGCATCAAGGGCTGGATATCGCATGGAGGTATTTCAAGAGTTTTGTTTATTAATTTGTCATTTTTGAATTTTAAGTCACCAGTGTACAAGCAGTTGTTTGATATTGGTATGGACTATCGGTACTTTTTGGTACATTTGATTGTCAAAATGTTTGGATTGTTCATGAAAAAAATAACACGGTTGTTGTTCTCCTTTTTGTTCTTGCTTTGTTAAAATCACCTTGTCCCATGGCTTATATTTTGGTTGCAGTTACACACCTACGTGAGCCACGGCAAGCAGATATCACGCTTTGATTCTTACTGTCCAAATCATGGGTATTTTCTTTATATATATATTTTTTTCCTTTTCATTGGTTTATTATCGCATTTGCCAAGCACTTTTTGGGCTGATGTGTTTATTCATCTGCAGAGATGTTAATAAGAGCAATGCATTAGTTCTGTGCACAGAAGAAATAGTTTTCTCAAGCATGATATACCAGAGAAACAATGTGAGGCCGAGCTGTTTGAGACTTCGAGGCTTGTCAGAGGGACACTGGGAACCAAAGCACGTCCTAAGACGGATTTACCATCGATAAGTTCTGAGGAAGCTTGTGCCAGATGCTGTGTTTACCAAAAGACAAACAGAAAGGTAATTTTTTTTGGCAGGCTTTAGGAACTCTTTTCTAATGGTTTGTGCTGAGAATGCGTTATTCTTCCATAAACATAGTATTTATGAGCACCTTAGAATCCAAAAATTGTTGGAGATGTGTGAAGGTTAGGATTTGAGATGGGGTACTGTCTTAGTTGTGTTATCTAAATCATGATTTATCATTTATATGATCAGACTGTTGTTCCTTGGACATGATGTCTTTTTTTCATCTAATATGCGTTTGAACTTGATACCCAGTTCTCAATTATTTTAGTTATTGACACTGATAAAAACTTTGTACAGTGTCAGCCTAACTGCTATGCAAGGATTGTGACATTGCGTGAGACAAATTGAATCATGTTCATAAGCCAAAGAGAACATTCCTGCTGGTCAAGAGCTACTGTACGTATCACATGTGCCGTAACTTTTTATTTTGCATAGCATCAAACTATTTCTCGATATTTTACTGACGTGTAAGCCTTTTTTGTGCTTGCAGATTTGATTACAATATTTCAACACTGATTGAGTCTGATGAAAGTGGAGTCAAGTGCCTCTGTCGAGCGCCAAACTGCTAGGATACACGGCGTGACTTTTAACTGCATCCGCAATATCCCCTTCTTTTACTTAATGGGTCATTGTGGTTTCATTGTTGCATTCTTTTTAAGCATTGAAGCCATTCATGTGAATTCTAATTGAATAATAAATTGTATAGATGGCGCATATATTATAGACTTCATAGGTTGTTTGGTCAAGGTTTCATCCTAATTGTAAACACTTTGTTTGAAAATTGAAAATTGATAGAGCAGAAATATCAGTCTTTCATTTCTTCTACTGTGTTGCTATGTTATGTGTTGTGTGCTGAAGATGGAGGAACACAGATAATTGTGACTGAATTAGTACATCAGATGTGTTTTAGCAGAAGAACATTGATTTGATTATTAATTTAGAATTGATGTGCACAATCTTTCTTTCGAAAAAAAAAATGGCTTGAAAAATATGTTTGAACTCGGTTATTATGTATTTATGTTTGCTTCTTTATTGTAAAACAATTTTGATAATAAAAAACTAATAAGCAAAAATCCCCATTCAAATAAATATATACATTAACGGAAAGGATAACCCCGAAAGCTTAACATAGTCTTACTTTACAAAACAAAATTCTAATCAGGTAACCAAAATTCATGTAATATTAATCAAGTGAATAAGTTTATTACTCTCATACTTAATATTGTTCCTGACAAAAGTAATCTGCTGTTATTCCAAAGGGATAACAGGACCCTGTTATTCCGATCTCAGCCATTGATCTCTGTTGAGATTCGCACATGAAAAAAAAAGAATTTCATTGAGATTCGTGCGTAGAAAACTTTGAATGGTTGAGATAGGAATAACAGGGTCCTGTAATCCCTTTGGAATAACAGCAGATTTATTTCTGTATATAATACAAGAAAGAGCAACAAAGATATGCACACGTTTCTTAAAGAAACAAGCAAAACTAGTAAAAAAAACAATAAAGCAATTAACTACTTATCACACACTGACTTTATCACATTTTTGAGTTCGCAGTGTAACAGAGATGTAAAAGAAAAATAGAACAAGAAGTGAAGCAATCAACTTGTCTATCACACACTACTAACAGTAATATCAATTGTTCCAGGCTTCCACTTCTGCTGGAGCATGCAACGCCACCTTATGAAACCTTTCATGCGAGTACTTGTTGTATACGGCATTCATTATGCTCTTGGGAGCCTTGGAATGTGCATACCTCAAAATCTGTGCGCATTCTCTGTTACAGTACCAGTACCAAATAGTATTAGTTGATTTCAAGTCCAAGCAGTTGGAAACTTGTACCTAATTTATGGTCTGGTTATTGTACGTAGGTTTTACTTCGGTATTGGTCAATTCTGTCAAAAAACTAGGAAATTATTTTCTATTTTTCTGAAGATAAAGAGTTCTAATGAATAATTTTAGATGAAATTATAATATCCTTTAAATCACTTTTAGCAAACTACTAAAGAGTAAAGACTAAACAAAAACAAAATCTTTGATCTGATATAATAAAATAAAGTTTGTATATTCATTTTTGCTGGTCCAAACCTGCCTCTTTTTGGGTTCAACTAATGGCAACAGGAAAATAAAATTACTACGGTAATTAACTAGAATTTAACTTTGATATAAAATAGATCATGAACTAAATAATCAAAGGAAAGGAGAGAAGACGTACATCAATTGAGGTTCAGAGTATCTGGTGCAGCGCTGGAGTGTCTTAGTCCAGAGGGGATTTTTCTTAAGGGTACACCTTGCTGTGTACACACAAGAGGCAACAAGCAACGAAGGACACTTCTCAATTAGGAGGTGTTGTGTTAATGCCAGCTCCGAAAAAAAGAATATCATGGATTCCATCTACAAAATTACGAAGACAGAAAAATAAAAATTAAATAGACTCCATATAAAAGAACAGCTCACCAGTTCATACACCCTACAGAAATGTTAATCTCCCTTCCTCTCACAATTTCTTCGGAAAAAAAAAACTCATAATTAATGATAAAAATGAGCAGGAGAGGAGGCTAGGGAAAGAGTTACCGTGTCCTTTTGTAATTAAAGTACATGTGATTTAAAGTTTTTAGAGTTACACCTGACAGGCTGAAATCATTCAATAAACATAAAACTAAAACAAAAGAGAGAAAATATATACCTCTTTGTCCACCTTTTCGATGTTTATATATCTAACTAGAAACATATAAGGGGTAGGCAAACTGAGACACCACTCAAGTCTAATCAAAATCCTCTTTTCCATATTAAGGACATCACTTGTGCTATATCTCAGCATCCATAAGTCGCTAAAATCTTGGAGCTATTGAATTTTGAAAAGAAAAAAAAAATCATTTAGGTTCTCTTTTGTACAATTTATCCAACGTATTTTACCATTTTGCAAACAGCGACCCTACATATTTCAGTATTTGCATTTTGCAACCAAACACAAATAAGTTGAGATGTAAATGAAGTGCAGCTCCAGCTCATAAGTTGATGTAATAAAAGAGATAATATATGGACCTGCAGTGAAACCCCCTGATGTTCAGATTTAATTTGGAACTTCATCAGGCCAAGGTAGTTACCAGTATGGATAAGGTGGTCCGGAACAGTTAAGTTTGGTCGGCTGTAAAGGTCAATCAATATATTTATTATTTTTTTGTTCTTTTGTAATAACTGACTATGTTATTGGTGATCAGTATTTGCAAATGACCCAAAACAAAAGAAGAGAAGTTTCCAAATAAGAGAAATATGTGTTGTAACGTACGACATACCAGCGGTTTATAAACCTCCTCGTATTTTGAAGCAATATGCATAGCGCACATGCCAACTAGCTTGGCCTCCACCCTCTTTACGGTACTCTCTTGAGAGAGAAACCGATCAAATATGGAAACAGTGAGATAGAGGGTTTCAGGACTTAAATGAAGCTTCTGGTGCATCTCTACAATCAAATTGACTTGAGAAGCTCGTACTCTTGGAGTGATTCCTGAATCTGAACTAAAGTAATTGCGTGGCCGACTTTCTCCCTAAAAGTTGTATGACAGAAAGATTAAAATTTTAGATGAAATCATGTTAACCATTGTTAAATTGAGTACCGATTCAGATAGAGTTAGGAATATGCTGTCAGATCGAGTAGGCAATTATTTTTAATATAAATTCACTGGGTCATGCCTAACCTGACAACATATCAAGAAATAAAATGCTGACCTGATCAGATCTGATCACCTGTTAATGTACCAGATGGGTTCTGGTAAACTATGAGTTTGTTGTTTTCTGACTGCACAGTTACATTCTGTTATTTCTTAATTTTCTGATACTTGTGAAATTATACGGCAAAGGCTAAGTAATTAGCAACAATGTACGTATCTGACAATAATAAGGCTAATTAAGGATTTAGTAAGAACACACCAAGAAGAATCTTATCTACCTCAACTAGCTTGTAGAAATTATGAATATCTTCGGCGTACTCTTCAATTGGATCCATTTGTTTCTCAGGAGCAATCTATTGGAAATGTTCAAAAAGAGGTACATATTTTAGTATACTGGAGTCTTAGATATGAATGAAAAATCATTAAGAAATAGAGATAAAGATAACATATATCATATATGTATAGTCCAGGTATGAGGCAGACAGACAACTGTACAACAGAAGCATATACAATACCTTTGTGCTTTCAGTTTGCTTCAAATACAAACCAATGACTAATTGGTCCTTTTCGTTAAATAAAAAAAACAATGCAACTAATAAGAGAAAATTAATGCATGCCATGCGCCAGTATATCATATTGGATTTGGTCAAGGAGGAGAAAATATTGATTTAATTAACTTAGCTACAATTAACCAAAAGGCATTACAAAAATGAGGAAGGAAAGAAACTTCACCTGCTTTGCAAACAGTTGATTCATGAATTTATACTTAGAACCGAAATTGAAGGTTAAGAAACTGCGAAGAGGGATGATGCTTAATCGTTTAAACCAGCGATGTAATAAATTGGATAAGACATCCGGTAGCTGCCTCTTCTCTGACATTTTGTCTTTATTTCCTGTAGCAAATTTAATCAGTTACTCTCTTAAATTTGATAAAAAAAATGCCTTGTTAGAAAGATATTATAAAGAAAGGTATTTTTTTTAACAAAGTTTATCTATTATATAAACTATAAAACTATGTGCTGTGTTATGATTATGAGACACATTAAACTCTTATCTTCTGGTTCAAAATCCACCTTGTTCGTAGTAATTAAATTGCATAATGGTTTGAATTTAAAGAATCAGAAGAAGGACATGACATACCTGATACCTCTCTGCTGCTGTTGTATCTGTAGCGCAACAAAAGGTATCCTTTTTACGACTTAGAAGAAGAAGAGAAGGAGAGAAATTAAGAGGAAGAAGAGGAGAGAAAAAGGAGAGAAAGAAAGAGCCGTTTGTGTAATTGTGTCTCGAGGCTCTCGGGTCGCTATTTAAAGGGAGCGGAGCGGACTTCCATTTTTAACATAATTAATAACCGTCATCAAGTCAAGTGATAATTCAAGTAAATTATAGAAATTAAGCTATTTAAGGAATTGAACAGAGTAATTTTGGCTTCATGCGGCGCATTAACTATATGCAAAGCCGTATTTGTATAGAAAGTAAATTATTAACCGTCATCAAGTCAAGTGAAATGCAAAAAAAAAAAAAAAATTCAAGTAAATTATAGAAAGCAAGCAATTGGTTGGACACGACTCTCGGATAAAGAATTGAACAGAGTAATTTTGGCTTCATGCGGTGCATTAACTATATGCAAAGTCCTATTTTATCTATAGTATTTACGCTGCATCAAACCAAAACTGCCTTTGTTCAAATCTTTACGCTTGGGGGCCCGTCATACGAGCTTCTTTATTTTCTGCCATTTTTTTTACCAAAAATTTCTTGTGTTGTTCCTTCAATGTAGCCATGTGTGTTTATTATCAAAATTCTTCAATGATATTTGGTTTGTGAAGTTGACAAAAAAGCAGTGTTATCAGAACCGTGCCGGACAGTCGGTTTGACCGAAAAAA
The DNA here is from genome assembly GCA_024447655.1 of Carex scoparia. Taxonomy (NCBI): domain Eukaryota; kingdom Viridiplantae; phylum Streptophyta; class Magnoliopsida; order Poales; family Cyperaceae; genus Carex; species Carex scoparia. Next base: position 1,558,048 of record JAJHPE010000014.1, read on the forward strand.
CTAAACTTGGTAACATGTTCAGTCTGATTCTGATAAAGAGTGAACTGATAAAAATTGGTTCAACAGGCTGAATTCTACTGAAAAAATTGCTGAAGTCGCCCGGTAAATAACCAACTTAAAACAGATAGTACGAGTTTCTAAAATCTCTTATCTTTAACATGGATGTTACGCAAACATACATGCAGTTGTCGAGGTACGTTAAAAATTCTGATTGTGCATGCATGTGGCCAGTGTTCTTTCATTTTTGTATTGATTTCTTTCATTATGCATGTTTGCGTAACATCCATGTATTTGGAGATATCTTTGAGTTGGTATTGTTTCATTAATTATGAAATTAGCAAATGAAGTGGACAGAATTGTTGAAATGTCTTGGTGTGTGTATACAGCTGAGGTTTTTTCTTTTTCTTTGTCAAGTACTATTAAAATGTTACCACTCTTTTTAGGCCTTGAGGGAGATAGATTAGATAAATACAAGTATATAACAGCAATTCAAGTAAAGAAACGAAATAATAATTCATTCCATCAGTTTTACCATAATGTACACGCAATTAGGATTAAGTACAAATAACATGTGATATCTATATTCTTACTTGAGTCATTATACAAACGAGATTTTTAAATATACAAAATAAAATTATCATTATAATTCCACATTCAACCTTGAGATTCCTGAGCTTCTTGCATTTGCATAATTCATTCTCCACACTTTACTTTTGCTCAAACCCTGAACTCTAAAAACTCCAACCTCGAGATTCCTGAGCTTCTTGCATTTGCTTAAGTGGAGTCGGCTGAGTGGGTGCAAACAGCAAGGGGACCACCTACAAAAGAAGAGAAAAGTTAAATTTCTGGTCAAGGATGTAATGGAAAAGGAAACAGAGCCTGAATTGGGCATTTCTGGGGATATCTTTGTCAATTTAATTTTTAAAATAACTAAATAAAAGATTAAATAATTAACTGGTGCCCTTGGATTACGGGGTGGTTGGAGCTGAAGGCTATACAAAGATGAAGGAACAGGAGTTATGAAAGATGGATCGATCAGAGCTGTCGGCTGTTGGATGTACGGCGATAGTGCACCCAATTGTGGAGCTTGAAGAATGAAGACCAGCTCTTGGATTTGTTGTGAACCCAATCTGAGGGTAATTGTATGGCTGCAGTGTACCAGACGATGAAGAGGTTTGCTCATACTGATAGTACTGTGGATTCATCTGACTGTATAGAGCCTGCTTTTTGCACAAGTTCACAAATTAAAATCCAAGAAAGCATAAAATATGCGAGGTGCTGAACAAAGAATGAATTGTGATGCTAGATCAACCGGATAAATACCAAATAAACTGATACTGGGCAAAATAAATGGAAGTAATAACTCTCTCTTATCTGATCATTCCAGTTTGTCATGGGTACAAATTAAGATTTTGAATCCTGATAGGTGATTAAAATGTAATTTATTATTATTAGACTTCTAATGCGAATGACAAAGAGCCTAGCAATAATAGGTCTAGTCTGCTTTCCTGAACTGGCCTACTCCAGTAAATGCCTATAAATAACGGATCTACCGTTCATGTGACCCAGTGGGGACCAATATTTCATGAGCTGGCCCACTACGACCTGGTGCTTAATTACCACCTTATCACAGACACATAATTATCCCCTCACAATCACTGCACAAAATTGTGGAAAGTTTAATTTTATAAGAAAGAGACCATTACCTGTTGGTAAGCATAATCAGCATGGTAGGTTTGGTACCTGCAAAAGTGTACCAAGGTAAAAATAAGAGATGAGATGAGCTGATTGATCATGTTACTATAACTAGTTGCATGCAAGCAACAAATTGTCCGGTTTAAAGCTAGCAAGGTCAGAGCCCCATCATCAATTGAACTATGTTTTCTATTTCCTTGTTAAGATGTTGAAATAACTAATTTAACAGTTTTGATGGACAAATATCTAAATCATAAAGTACTGATGGGCATATGTATAAATTTCTCTACCAATAAAGACCAGTAAGATTATGTGCCAATTCACTTGATTCGGATCAATAACATAAAGTTTATCTTTGAATTCATTTAATTTGCTTTAGGACAGTAAAAAGGATAAGTTGGTTGTGCTTCAAACTTCTACCAGAATATCGGACTTCAAAAGCTTGTGGTAGCTGAAATCACTTGAGCAGAAACACTATTTTGATTATTCAAACAATCTACGGCAATCTAACAGGCTAACTCCTAATATGGACTGCTCAGGAAAAACCATAAAGCCAGCCTATTCAACCCTAATTTTGGCTTACCCCAGATGAACAAAATACTCCAATCTGGAGGACTCCAAACAACAACAATAAGGCACCATACCTAAAAGTCTAAAACACCAATCCGGATGGTTCAGATCAAATAAAACATGATCTGGATATTGCACCAATATTTAAGATAGGTAACCTATCAAAAACCCTAGTCTGGATGTTGCTCAAATCCTCATCTCCACTCAATTGAAACAATTTTTGGCATCCAAAATTTATAATCTCCAGTCAACAGAAACAACTTTTGACTTCCAAAATGCTCTTAAATACTTAATTGTCAAACAACACATGCCCACTGCAAACATTTGAAAAGAACTCTAGGCAGTCTGCTAAAAAATTAACAAATGAATACCTTTTTGTTTGTCTTTTGGCAAACACGGCATCACGCACATCATTAACCCTTGGTGCACTACCCCTTTGCATCTGAGAAACAAAAAAAATATTACATTAGACTCAAAACAAAACAATTAAAAATACAGGAATCTTACAAGCACAATATAACACCTATTGTGATCAATTTTACCGCAACTTAATTTTGCGCAAACGATTACACTACCTTTTAAAGAAATAAAAGTGGCGAAAACTTACTTCAGTCTCAGATTTCAGTATTGCAGTCACCACATCTATTTTTTCAATACTCATATAATGCGGTGAGAGATTTATTTTAAGCCTTCTCTTGTATAATATTTTCATAATTGTTTGATTTGGGAAAGGATGAACAAAAAGATGACGGCTCCCATGGGTCTTATATAGTACTTATGTGACTGCCCAAGCAATTAATCTAAAACCCTAATTTTGACGGTTCAGATCAAATAAGCATAAAATCAGAACGGCTCCAAGTAAAAACCTAGGTACCTTTTCAAAATTCTAGAAGGGACGGTTCAAATCAATGGGCAATTCTAAACAACTGGCGGACATGCCCTATGGAAAACCATAAGGTAGTTTGGATGGCTCGGATTAATTATTCTGTAATTGAAGTGTCATACGAATATTTTATTTCCATATGTAGACATACTTGTGGTAATTTGTGGAAAAGGATGCGTAACTGTCACAATAACAAATTAATTTTCACATTGGGGGAAAGTTCTTACTTGGAAAGTAGTAAATCTGCATTATTCCCTTCTTTAACCACAGAGAATTCATATTTTCAAAAGGATCCATCAATTTCCAAGTAAAAATGAATTAAGTACCAAAAATATTAATCCTTTTTTCCAGCTTTAGCTTGGCTGCATCCCAACCTACACCTTTCCTATTTTAGCATGAACATATAAAATTTTCCTTGAGCATGAACATAGATCTTGCTAATAGTTCAAGGAAAATAATTAGTTTTCTTGAGCTTCAAGAATTTATTTAACTTTCAGTAAACTGCCTTTTTTTGCTAAATGATACAAAGACTAAATATTTTTGTTCCCCAAGCACCATATTATTAGTAGTAGAAGCACAAGTGCAAATGTACTGATCTTCTTTGTTGTAAATGAGTTAATTTCATATACAAAATCAGATTCACAAATATAGATTTTCTAGATATCTCTAATCCATGAGCCTTGCAAACAATTGGTTCTAAAACACTTTTAATAGAACAATAAAACTAATAAAGGATTGCTACAGTTAGAGAGTCTAGCAAACCTTCAAACTTAAAATGTCCTCGATGGGTACAAATATACGTACAACAAGGTTCAAGATAAAGCATACCATTTTCACTTCTAATGTCAAGCTAGTAGTATATGTATCAAAATCAAAAGAGAATTAATTAACCTTAGTAAGCCTTCCTTCAATTCCACAAGCACCAAACTTAATTCCTCTAATACCACTTTTACCTCAAGAAACACATCGGTTTGTAAAAACACTATCCTTGAACCACTCTTATCTGACTCAGCACATTGAACTTCCAGATGCATTTAATCAACTCCACAAATTCCCCTAGGGAAATGGAGTTCAATGGGAGATGGCGAACTATTGGGGATGACACTGCTAGAGAGAAGAAGTGATGGAAGTGTCGAGATTTTTGTCGGAGGAGAGCGATGGCCAACCCCAAAGTTTTTCCTAACTTAGCCCCGATTCGTAATTTGGTGCTTGTTTGGAACATGAATATGCTTTGAGATTTGTGTCAGATTAAAACAGACGATTCAGATTTCATTCTACACGGTCAGGTATTGCACTGGATCTGAATTCATTTTTGAAGGTGCCAATGTGCCATACATCTCATTCCTCTGAGATATCTCAACTGTCGAATTCGCATCCGCTGAGATATCTCGTATTAATATGCCGGATTTTGTGTAGTTTCTTTTTGTGACCATTGATAAATGATAATATGTGAGGGCTTCAAATTCTTTCTAGTTATGTTGTATATTATTTATTATTTGTTTGTTTAATTTGATTTCTTGCGTCTTATTATTTTAATTAAATTATCACATTTTGTCTTATTTAAAAGATATACATTTAATGCGTTTAAAAGTAAATATGATGGAAATTGCTAATATGCTACGCGTAGCATAGATAGTCTTCGTGCAACAGTTCAATATTTGAGTTTTCAAAATTCTAACGGTTGATCCGAACTATTCAACATGATCTTCATGTGAATATGTACTTGCAAATCAAATTTCACATTTTTTAGAATTTTTTTACTATTTTTTTAGATAGATAGAAAATCACTTGATCTGAACAAATTTTACCATTCAGATCAAGTGTTTTTTTATCTATCTAAAAAAATAGTAATTTTTTTTAAAAGATGTAAAATTTAATTTGCAAGTACATATTCATATAAAGATCATATTGAACAGTTCAAATCAACCATTAGAATTTTAAAAACTCAAATATTGAGCCGTTGCACGGAGTATCTCTAAGCTACTTATGTATTTTTTATGTTGATTGTTGATGTAGTTGTTTGTATTGTTTATCATTATATACGTTTTTAATATTTTTAAATATAGAATTACTCACAACTTATGCAGTTTCTTATTTGTTCTTGAAGACTTTAATTTATCTTATTTACTTCTCCGCTCTTACAAGTGTTTCCTATTTGTTCCCCATATAATTACTCTCATATTATTTCTAACTAAATTATTAAAATATCTTAATTTAAGAACTAATTAACTCTAACCTCCATATTGAAATGTGCTTAGACACCAAAATTTACATTTATTAAGTATATTACAAAATCGTTGTTTTCAGACCATTGAATTGTTGTACTCATCTTAATAAATAGTAAAAAAATTTGAAAAAATATAAAATTTAATCCACAAGCACATTTTAATATATTCTACATGTTGAACGGTTTGGATCGACTGTTTGAACTTTAAAAATGTAAGGTGTAACTCGGTGTCACCAAAAAAATAGTGTAATTAGACATTGTTATTTTACCACTACTTCATTTACTTCACTATAACCAAACACCAATACATTAAAGTAATTTAATCTCCACTTAGCTTGCAAAACAAAAGTAATTTAATCTCCACTCAATGGGTTCGGTAAAGACAAGCCCATATGTATATTTGGGCCAGACATCAAAATATTAATATGGATGAATGCCAATTCGGACCGTTGGATTCAAACAACCTCCTATTTGAGATTTTGAGTGATGGGCATCTGCAACAGACTGCGAGAAATTAGAGATTGGGTTAAACAGATCAAATTTATTTAATCACCCTTTTAATATGAAATAACATGATAAATCTGGTTGTTTGCATTTTGATTAATTAAAGTGTTCATATCTAAATATTTTTAATACGTAATCAAAGTTTTGCGTCGTGTCGGTCTATTTAATTATTGTAAAACTCTTTATACACATTTACCGACCAAAAATGTAGCACACAATTATTTTGCAATTTAGATTAAAAAGATTGGGGGGCCTTACTACAAAATAACAAATATTTAATTTCACAAACTTCTATAGTATGACTAGGGCTGATTAATGAGCGAGTATGAGCGAGTTGGGGTATGCTCATGCTCGGCTCATTTAGTTAATGAGCGCTAATGAGCGAGTTGTTAATGAGCGAGTTCTTAATGAGCGGGTTGTTAATGAGCGAGTTATGAGCAACTGAGCGAGTCACGAATTATGAGTAATTTAATAATTCAAAACCTAATTTTCAAAAACTAATTTTCATTTATAGAATTTAACAAATTGTGATAATCCAATCTAATTAAACATGACATAATTTAACAAAAATTATCCATAAGCAAATTTAACAAAATCAAACAACTATCTTCTTATCAGTTCTCAGTCTCACGGTCCCACATGAACGACAATATGCGCAGTACACTTGCGATAATGACGATTAGCGTCATGACGATGACGGCAAACTTCATACATACCATAAGAACTTTAGGTTATGATTTTTCTGTAGTCTGAAGTCTGAACTGAACTCTAAGGCGTCATTTACTCATTTACCAATTTTAATTATACAATGGGCCGCTGGACTTTAGGCAATTTAGACTCACTGGGCCACTGGAGCAATTTTAATTTCAACTTAGTCTGGACTTTGGAGCGTAATAAGTAGGTTTGGAATTTTTTATTTATTCAGTTTTAATATTAATTTAAGAAATTGGGATTAAATGTGGTAGGATTAGATGTGGCAGATTCTTAATGAGCGAGTTATGAGCGAGTTGGGGTATGCTCATGCTCGGCTCATTTAGTTAATGAGCGCTAATGAGCGAGTCGTTAATGAGCGAGTTGTTAATGAGCGAGTTCTTAACGAATTTTTAGTGAGCGAGTTCTGAGCGAGTTACGAGTTATGAGCGATTTACTCACCCCTAAGTATGACTGAGATTGTGACATTGTGCAACTTGTCACGAGGAATAAAGTCTTGGACTATTCGAAAGCTCCAATAAAGTTGTTGCACGGACACGGGAGACCGCACATGCGATAGAAACAGAAAAGGGGTTAACTGTTGCTGTGAATTCTTTTGTCCCCTATCACATTCGCGATGTCATGATCTTAGGAGTGTAAACGGAGCAGATTCGGAGCGGATAATGCTATTATGTCAATGTGTGTTTTTCAACAAGCTAATACGGATACAAATAGTAAATGAATATCAAAATTGAAAATCATATCTGTCTTAAACGGATAGGATACGGAACGGATAATCTACGGATACGGATTCGAATATAAATATGGAACGAATAATTGTCGGATATTGAGTAATTATACTAAATTTTATAATTTTAAATTACCTAATTTGATTATCTAAATTGACAAAATTTTAATTGACTTTTTAAATTTGCACTGTAACAATTATGCATGACTAATTGCTTGTTGGTTCAGAGAACTAATTCATTATTCTAATAGATTATATGATTTTTCTACCAAAATTCTTGGACTTAAACAAATATGTATGTTTTTTTAGAACTTTGTAAGGGTGAAATGAATTGAAAACTGCTGAAAGATTAAATTTCGGATACGGATATCCGCTTCGTTTATATCCTCACAGAATTATCCGTATCCATATCCATATTATTTTTTCATATACTAAAATTATCCGTATCTGTATCCGCAAGTATCCGTATCCGTTTAATCCAGATACGGATAATAAGCGGATTCGGAGCGGATTATCCGCGGATAATCCGTATCCGTTTACATCCCTACATGATCTTCATATTTAATATCATTCCTCTAATTAAATAATTTATTATATTCAATTAAATATATTTTTTATATATAAAAATCTAAATTTAATTAAAAACATACTCACTACATTGCCACACAGTATATTACAATTAAATTTGAAAATTAAACGACATTGCAGAGAAAAACAATTTCTTTTGTTTCCTTATTTTGCTTCTCCAACTATGATCAATTCATATTTCTTTATTCTCAATATTTCCTTATTCATATCTCCGATTCATATCATCACCTATATCTCTGATTCATATCTTCAGCTATTTTTTCAGCTATATTCTCATATTCCCTTGTTCATAATATCAACCCTCTCTACTCGGACAGTTCCTGTTGCTCTCGCTCCTTCACCGCCTCTATCACCTCTCCTATGTCGTGCCAGCTCCTCTAGATAAATCCTTATCTCAATTTTAACTTTTTTGTTGCAAAAGTAAAATTAATTTGGATGGTGAATGATGCAATCGCAGAACTGAGAGAGAGATGCTAGATCAAAATCCACTTTTGCTCGTTTCTCTTCATACGGGTATAATTCTTTTTTTTTTATCTTTCCAGTTTTGTTTGATTTTAGATAAAATAGTTATTAGTGGCTGACTTAAAGCTTGCTTGCTTGCTTCCTATTGGCCTTGGTAATTTTTTTTTCATTTTTCTATCTTTATTGGTTTGACTGATTCATACTTCATACACGCTGTAATTCTCTGATAGCCCCTATCAGATTTTTCAAAAAAAAAAATCATACTTCATACACATAGTTGTACTCATGTGAATTTTATTAAATTGAGAATTTTTCTTGATGCTATCTGAGATCTGGGGCATGGTCGAAATTGTACTTTATTTTAAAAAAAATTCCAAATACCGTCCCACGTCCTTATTTATTTCTACATACAGATATTCTCAATTTTGTTTCTGACAAAATAACCCCACAGTCTGAAATTATTATTATAGCTTGTTGTTTAAAAAGTCTATGTTGTGCCCGTTTGGTCAGGTTTTTCTAATTTACTTAAAACCTTAACCTAGATCTTATGTAAGAATTAAATAAGCACAGCGGAAATTACTTACTTTTCATTTTTATGGCCTTCCGTCTATTGCCTCTCAAGCAATATCAATGGAATTGATGAAGATGGCTTGATTGACTTGCTCGCACGCTCAACCTACAAATTACTTGGCTAGCGAGTCCTTCCAAAGCTCTTGAACTCTCTCTTACTTGTTTCTGTCTCACGAATTGAAAACAGAATATCTGGTCTTTTATGGAGCAAGACGTTGGAGATGATAATAATCTGATGAGTTCAAGGCTATGGAGACTCAGCCCTTTTATAGTAGTGTAACCCCTAATTCTAGGGTAAACCTTAGAGCCAAAAATAAGAAATCTGTTTCCAAAATTTAACCCCATATTCTACCACGTTTTTGACCACGATATAATTCGAATTAGATTCTGCTCTATAAATAAAAGTTATAGATCTTTCTTTTATCTTTCTATCCATATATAGTATGCCCAAAACAAATATTATATGAGGGTGTTATGGTCAAAATACGAAACATGCGCAGCAGTTTCCAGAACATGGTATTCTAAATTAAGCACCATGTTCTACCACGTTTTTGACCCTGATATATTTCTAATTTGGTTTTCTTCCAGAAATACAAAATTCTATATTTTCCTTTTACCTTTCCAGAAAGATATAGAACACTAAAAACGGATGTCGTATTAGAGATATATGGGCCAAATAAGAAACATTGCGCAGCAGATTTCAGAAAACGTAGTAAACTATTTTGGGAAAGCCTTTAATTATGGAAACAATTCTTTAAAAGCCATAATTAACAACAGCCATTAGACTTTGTTTATTAGGCCAAATTCTACTTTCCTTATTTAGCCTAAATTTATCACTGCTATTATTTTAATCAATTATAATCGGTCCATTAACAATTATAATTGATTAACTTTATTCTATATGTATTCGTATCCAAATCCTTATTGAAATACGTATAATGCCATGACTTAATTAATCACATTGTTTGACATATTTTAATCATTACATAAATGTAATCTTGCGACAGTATATGATATCATAATCATAATGCACGTATGTCCAACTTAATTATTGTATTTAGACGTCTCTAAATCCAACAATCTCCCACATGGACAAGTGCAACCTTTTGATTATATATCTTTAACTTTATTGCATGCAACTTTTTCTGTCTTTACTTATCGTATTTCTTAAACAATTCCGTCCATCAATTATGCTAACAAAGGACTTAAGCGACATTCGTCACATTTATTCGCAACTAAATCGACATAAATCACGCTGCCAACATAAATGAATGACATGAATCTGATTTGGACATATAGTTTAGAAATTACACGCAAGTGTGATTAGACGTGCCTATTTCTAATTGAGTCACCTTTACTTTACTGTATGAGGTCAAAAACTTAAACTTTAAAGAAAGAAATAATGAAACTGAAACTGAATACAACTTATATATATCAACAAAACTGTTTACAATTGCATTACATAGAACATCAAAACTTAAAACATATTCAGACTCCCACATTTTCTAATTATCCTAAACAGATATTACACCCATACGAGCAACATGTTCGTGAAACTGCTTGGGTGGTAATCCTTTAGTAAGAGGATCCGCAATCATAGAGTCTGTACCTATGTGTTCTATACATAATTCATTATTCTGCACTCTTTCTTTTACAACCAAAAACTTAATGTCGATGTACTTCGACTTTGATGAACTTCGGTTGTTGGTTGCATATAATACTGCTGAATTGTTGTCACATAATAATTTTAGTGGTTTCTGAATAGAATCCACAATTTTCAGCCTTGTGACGAAGTTCTTCAGCCATACGCCATGATTAGATGCATCGTAGCATGCAACGAACTCGGCTGCCATAGTGGAAGATGCTATTAAAGTCTGTTTAGCACTCTTCCAAGACACAGCACCGCCTGCCATCATAAAGATGTATCATGATGTTGACTTCATGCTGTCGACACATCCTCCAAAATCAGAATCGGTATATCCAATGACCTCGAGCTGTTCCGATCTCCGATACGTGAGCATATAGTCCCTAGTTCTCTTTAGGTATCTCAACACTCGCTTGGCTGCCTTCCAGTGTTCAATACCTAGGTTACTTAAATATCTCCCTAACATTCCAGTAATGAACGCAATATCCGGACGCGTGCATACTTGTGCATACATGATGCTACCTACGGCTGAGGCATAGGGAATATCTTTCATGATGTTTTTATCTAAGTCAGTTTGGGGACATTGTTTTAGACTAAACTTATCTCCTTTTGATACAGGGGTGTCTCCTGGTTTACTGTTTTGCATGCCAAATCTTGTTAGAATCTTATCGATATAGTTCCTCTGGGATAACCTTAGAATACCTTGAGATCTATCTCTAAGTATTTCAATCCCTAGAACAAATGATGCGTCACCAAGATCTTTCATTTCAAAGTTCTTAAATAAAAAATTCTTAGTTTGATGCAACATGTCATTATCGTTACTAGCAAGCAATATGTCATCTACATATAAAACCAAGAAAATAAATTTACTCCCACAGAACTTGAGGTATATACATTCATCCACTATGTTAGGCTCAAAACCAAATGAGCTAACAACTTTGTGAAACTTATGATACCATTGTCGAGATGCTTGTTTTAGTCCATAGATGGATTTCTTAAGTCTGCAAACCATAGACCCTGCATCACCTGATACAATGTTTTCTGGCTGCTTCATATAGATCGTTTCATCAATGTCACCATTGAGAAATGCCGTCTTTACATCCATCTGATGAAGTTCTAAATCATAATGTGCTACAAGCGCCAATATAATCCTTAAAGAGTCTTTCGATGAAACTGGAGAGAAAGTCTCTTTATAATCAATGCCTTCTTTCTGTGTGAAACCTTTTGCAACAAGACGTGCCTTGTATTTTTCAACATTGCCTTTAGAATCCCGCTTAGTCTTAAATATCCATTTGCAACCAACGGGTTTCTTGCCTTTAGGCAACGGAACAATATCCCAAACGTCATTGTCATACATAGATTTCATCTCTTCATTCATGGCATTAATCCACATTTGAGAATTAGAGCTTTCCATAGCTTGTTTGATATTAACAGGATCATTTTCAAACATGCCAATGTCAAACTCATGTTCTTGAAGATATGCATAATCCTTCGATTGTGTAGATCTTTTCTCTCTAGTAGATCTCCTAATTGGCACAGGCTCTAGATTTTCTTGAGGTTCATTTACAACTTGATCTTCAACAGGAGGAGGAACATCATTACCAACTTCTGAATCTCCCACAGGCTCTAGGCCATCAACATTGGTCATGGCAATGTCAGGGTTTGGGTTGGATTCAGGTCCATTTGTGTTCTCTATTCCATGTTGATTTTCTAACTGAGTTGTTTGGGATGATGGAGTTTGCACATTGTCAAAAGATGTATTTCTAGACGCAATCGGAATTTGAATAAAACCAGGACTTTGGTCCATAGTCTCATTATCGTTAGTCTCTTCTTCTTCAAAAATACTATCTTTTGTCATATCTCCCCCCACAAACTCATTATCCTCAAAAAATTTTGCACTTCCTGACTCAAAAACTGTATGTTCTGTTGGATTATAGAATTTGTATCCCCTAGATCGTTCAGAATAGCCTATAAAGTAACAACTAATGGTTCTTTCATCTAGTTTCTTTTCGCTTGGCTTATAAGGCCTAGCTTCACATGGACATCCCCAAACTCTCAAATGATTCAAGCTAGGCTTGCGCCCAACCCATAACTCGTAAGGGGTCTTGTTAGCTGCTTTAGTAGGTACTCTATTAAGTATGTATGCTGCAGTCTTTAAGGCTTCTCCCCACAAATTCTCAGGTAGAGTTGTACGAGCAATCATACTTCTCACCATGTCTTTAAGGGTGCGATTTCGTCGCTCAGCAACACCATTCATTGCAGGCGAACCTGGCAACGTATACTGAGGCACAATTCCGCATTCCTCTAAGTATTTTGCAAAGGGACCTTGACGCTGTTCTCCTGATCCATCATAACGACCGTAGTATTCACCACCACGATCAGAACGAATGGACTTTATACGTTTGTTAAGTTGTAACTCAACTTCCGTTTTGAACTTTATGAACACGTCTAATGCTTCCGCCTTTTCTTTTATTAAGTAAATATGACCATATCTTGAATAATCATCTATGAATGTGATAAAGTAACGGTGACCATTTCTTGTAGCCTTTGGAAAAGGACCACAGATATCCGTATGAATCAATTCTAAGACATCATTACATCTTTTTGCATCATACTTACGTTTATTAGTTTGTTTTCCCTTTATACAATTTACACAATCACTTAAGTTTGTAAAATCTAAAGGTTGGAGAATATCATTAGACACAAGACGTTCTATCCTTTTCATAGAGATATGTCCTAATCGCTTGTGCCATAATGTTGCTGATTTCTCGCAAGTTAATTTACGTTTTTTGTTATCTATATGCAGTGCCTCTAAATGTGAAGTGTCTATATCTAGAAAATAAAGATTATCATAAGAAGACAGGATACCAGAGGCAAGAAGCTTAGAATTTTGACACAAACTGAAATTTCCATTACTAAATGAACATACATAACCATTTTTGTCCAAATAAGATACAGAAATTAGGTTCCTTCTGAAGGATGGAACCACTAAAGCATCAAAACTTAAATAAAATCCTGTCTTACATAATAATCTAAATTTTCCTATGCTTTGCACTTCTACTTTGTTGCCATTTCCTACGTAAACGTAGCGCTCAGCCTCACTTGGCTTGCGGCAACTTAGGCATCCCTTCATCGATACACTGATGTTAGATGTTGCACCTGAGTCTAACCACCAGGTATATCTAGATACAGAACTTAAATTAACTTCAGAACAAACTAAACTAAGAGACATACTTCTTCCCATGAGGGGCTTAATCTGACTTAGACTTGACATTATGTTTATATCTGAAATTCAAGAACAAAGGAATAATTTAGATAAGATGCTTCACGATTTGATCCTTAATCATAATTCTAAAATCTATCTAAAGGCCTATGTAAAAAAAAACTATTTGCTCCATAAAATCTTTAGCCAAAACACTATTCAGTAATGAAACACCTTTGGGTGCAATCATTACCTTCAGGCATTCTGGTGTAGTGAATAAAGTACAAACATGTAACATTTTTGTCAATCAACCTTTGGGTCAAATTAACATATCCATGAACTAACAACCAGGCCAGTCAACGGGGGGAGGAGGATCACAGACGGATCACTTAAGTTCCAAGCCCCCGATGCTTTTCTAGACATCGCTAGTCCATGTGTGTTGCAACTTATTTTCATACACTACCCTTATGCACTAAACAATTTCAGCAAGCGCTAACCCTCCTTTGGGAAAGCTAACACTCACATCCATTTCCAGCACGTCATTTTAAACTTGTCATGTGCCACCCTGCACTTGTCTTGCACAGAGAGGTTCGTTTGCGAACAATCAGTGCTCAACTTGTACAAAATTAATAACACATGTAAATCCTAATTGCCTTTAAATAGATCCTAAAACTATGCCTAAAGCCTATTCTAGAACGTATCCTTAAATGACTACTCGTCCTAAATAGAATATAGTAACTAATGGGAGCTTTAATTAGAATAAATTAATTTTCATATGTTAACTATATTCATCAAAAATAAATTCTAGGCTTTAGAAACACTTTAATTAGTATTCTCCAAAATATAATTTTTAGAAATACTTTATGCTTTTATTTAGAAATAACGAAATAATATTATTCAGAAATATCCAAATAACTTTATGCTTCCAGTTAGAAATAACTAAAACTTTGTGCTCATATTTGGAAATAATCGAATAATCTTATTTAGAATTTACTAAATAATATTATGCTCAAATTAGCTATAATCATGACCAGAATTTTATCCCACCCTTAATTAGCATTAAATACTAATTATAGATAATGGCTGAATTCTATAACTAATTAGGCTAATAATAGCATACTACTTTATATAGTAATTATAGTAATTATAATTATTACAACCTAAATTACAATTACTCACAACTACTCCTATGGTCTGGTAAATGAAAAATAATCTAGAGTTAACAAATTTTCAGATCTGGAATCTAGAGAAACTGAAATTTGAGGGTCGAAAAATCGTTTTAAGATAACTACCTCAAATTAATTCTTTATGACCAGATTCAAAAATTCAAACCTAAATTGCTTTCTCTAATTCGAATTTAAAACCTTAAATTGTTGCATAATTAATCCTTTTACTCAAATCAATAAATTATGCAAATTAAAAAATTAAAATCCCAAATAAAAAATTCTCCAAGATCGCACGAAGCGCAAGGATGGGTTCAAATTCAAGATTTTAATTCAAAACCGCATGAAAAATTGATTAAAGCATAATTTTAACAATTCCTTTTGCAATAATTAAATTCGATATGACAAATAGAAAGCAATTAAGACGAAATTAAAAAAAATACAAAGCTTTCTCTAGATCATTAAATAAATAAAAAACTGCAATTCTTACATAAGTGGCTCTTGATACCACTTGTTGTGCCCGTTTGGTCAGGTTTTTCTAATTTACTTAAAACCTTAACCTAGATCTTATGTAAGAATTAAATAAGCACAGCGGAAATTACTTACTTTTCATTTTTATGGCCTTCCGTCTATTGCCTCTCAAACAATATCAATGGAATTGATGAAGATGACTTGATTGACTTGCTCGCACGCTCAACCTACAAATTACTTAGCTAGCGAGTCCTTCCAAAGCTCTTGAACTCTCTCTTACTTGTTTCTGTCTCACGAATTGAAAACAGAATATCTGGTCTTTTATGGAGCAAGACGTTGGAGATGATAATAATCTGATGAGTTCAAGGCTATGGAGACTCAGCCCTTTTATAGCAGTGTAACCCCTAATTCTAGGGTAAACCTTAGAGCCAAAAATAAGAAATCTGTTTCCAAAATTTAACCCCATATTCTACCACGTTTTTGACCACGATCTAATTCGAATTAGATTCTGCTCTATAAATAAAAGTTATAGATCTTTCTTTTATCTTTCTATCCATATATAGTATGCCCAAAACAAATATTGTATGAGGGTGTTATGGTCAAAATACGAAACATGCGCAGCAGTTTCCAGAACATGGTATTCTAAATTAAGCACCATGTTCTACCACGTTTTTGACCCTGATATATTTCTAATTTGGTTTTCTTCCAGAAATACAAAATTCTATATTTTCCTTTTACCTTTCCAGAAAGATATAGAACACTAAAAACGGATGTCGTATTAGAGATATATGGGCCAAATAAGAAACATTGCGCAGCAGATTTCAGAAAACGTGGTAAACTATTTTGGGAAAGCCTTTAATTATGGAAACAATTCTTTAAAAGCCATAATTAACAACAGCCATTAGACTTTGTTTATTAGGCCAAATTCTACTTTCCTTATTTAGCCTAAATTTATCACTGCTATTATTTTAATCAATTATAATCGGTCCATTAACAATTATAATTGATTAACTTTATTCTATATGTATTCGTATCCAAATCCTTATTGAAATACGTATAATGCCATGACTTAATTAATCACATTGTTTGACATATTTTAATCATTACATAAATGTAATCTTGCGACAGTATATGATATCATAATTATAATGCACGTATGTCCAACTTAATTATTGTATTTAGACGTCTCTAAATCCAACAGTCTATGTATATATTATTCTTTCTATTTATGTCATATTAAATAATAGACTTTGGTATCCGACACTGCAAGACATGATTGGACAAGAAAATTTCATATTTTTTATTTGTATAAGACAAATGACAGGAAGTACATCATAATGTACTTCGGTGAATCAGTACTGCACCAATTCTTCCAGTTTAACCAATTAGATCTAAATAATTCCAGAGACATGCTTTTACAAGGATTGTACTAACAAATTAATCTTTTATAATATGTATCCGTGGGAATGCACGAGCACAATTCTTGAATATGTTAATGTGCGTAAAATGTAACAAATGAATTTAACTAATATTACCTTTATAATTTACTTGCTACACGGTTGGTTGTAAAGAGAAAAATACAAAAAAATGCTGGCAGTTATAAAAGTTCGTATAAATTGAGAAATAATATTAAAATAATATATGAATTGAAAGAGCAGTATTTGTTTTATTTATAAAAATAATATTAAAATATTAGACGGATTAATTAAAGGAGTTCATGAAGTTGGTAGAAAGAACCGAAAAAAAAAAATTCAGTTTCTTCTAGAGAGGAGTTAAAAAAATTTTTAGACCTAAAGGGATGCGTGTAGTGTATTGATAAAACACGGCATGTCAGATATATGTGTTGCCATGCACAATTAAGGACACGGTACAACGTCTTGTTAGATGTGCCGTGTGTACGTATTGTGTCCTTAACCGTGTTATATTCAGTTTTTTCTAAATTGGTACGTTTAGATACGGATACGACACGACACGTCTAAGTACTGGCATAGTACGTCTAGATATGAATACGGTATGACACATTTCAGAATTTTTTCAATTTTTTTAGCCTTTAGAAATGTTTTCTTAAGTTATACGAAAACAAATTTACTATAAAAATATAAAAAACTGAAATTTACAAAAAAAAAAAAAAAAACAATCACTTTAATTTATTTCTGATTTTTAAGATACTTTTTCAGATTTTTTTGGAAACATTAGCACATATTTTATAAGTAAGAAATCATCAAGATCTAAAAAAGGAAAAAGAAAAACGGCCCGATAGTCTAAGTACCAAACCGTGTCGTGCCATTAAACGTGTTGTGTTCATCTCTAATATTGTATGATATGGCACAACACGGTACTTCTAAATTTTTTGATGTATTAACACAATACAATCTTGTTCCAAACACACCAAAATACATCATGTACAGATGCAATACTCTAGATTCGTGCATGGTGAGAATTTTTTTTTTTTTTTAAATTCAGTTCCTTTAGAAGAGATCAAACTTTTTTTTTTATTCCTTCTACCGAATCGAAATATATATAAAATCCATCTAGAATCATATATTATTATAATATTATTTCTAAAAATAAAAAATTCTGTTGAAAGAGACACTTGTCATTTAACTAGATTGAGATTCTTTCCATGTGCTTGATCAGGATATTTTGGGGACGGAATTAGAAAGCTAGATTTGAACACATGATTGAAAAATAAATGCCCAAGGGCTTTTCTCAAAAAAAAAAAAAAAAAAAAAGATTGAAAAATAAATATTCTACCGAACTAATGCTTCTTCAATGCAGGAGCTGTCAGTCTATCATTGGTTTAATCAGATCCCCACGTTTTGTCTTCCATTTTGTCTTATTCAGTCGAACTTTAGTTTGTAGTGTTTTAATGCTTTTCCTGTGGCTCTTCGTGTAGCGAGACAAACTTGAAGGGATAATTTCCTAGTCATATGACTAGGAAATTTATATGACTAGGAAATTATCCCTTCAAGTTTGTCTCGCTACACGAAGAGATAATTTTCTGTGGCTCTTCAAGATATCTCTAATTTCTTATTTACACCTCTAGTCTTAAATTTATCTTATTTATTCTTTAACTCTTGTAATATTTTTTTATTTACCCATCACTTAATTAATTGTAAATTATCTCTAATTAAATTATAAAAAAGTTTGATTAAAATTTTATTATAAAATAAAAAGAAGGGTATCTAGAAATTCTCTTTTTGAGATAAAAACTTGTATTTTCAATAAGCAGATAGCATAACCGATATACAGATCAAACTGCGCAGCTGCTAGCATAAGAATCTGAATTTGATTTTGATAGATCGTCGCATTAAATAGCATGATCAATGGAAGAAAAATTGAAAGTTATTGAAAAAATAAAAATAAAATTTGTACATTTATATAATAATTTTTTTATGATTATAAAGAAAGATTGAGAAGTTAATTTGCGACTTATTTGAGTATGTATAAAATATAAATGGAGAGATTCAGATTTTTTTTTTTTTTTGTAAGAGGCATCTGGAAAAAATTGTTAGAGTTAACGAAGAACTCTAATAAAAAAATTAAGCACAATCAACTTTCAGTACATATATTTAATTGCACTATTATTTAAAATAGACAAAAAAAATTAGAGTATAATTTGGTTGTTCTTAAGTTTCCCATGACGTTCTTTGCGTGACCGACATGTACGGTGCTTATTCGGAGATAGCACAAGAGCCAGTAGGCCAGTATTATTTGTGTTTTGAGATTCGTGCAGAATATATTTGAATGGTTGTGATTTTCCAAAAAAAAAACTCACTCTTAAGTTTGAGATATTTCACTTGCGCCACATCACGGAAAAAAGTTTTTAAGTCGGACATGATTTTATTTTTCTCATGATTTTATACTAATGAGGTTAAAAAGATGGAAAACAACAGTTGTGTCATTGCAACTAAATCATTTAAATTTCACAACAATAGGGATTGCATGCATATATTTGCATGTGAACGGCAGGGACGGAGACAGACTTCCAAACTTAAATGTGATCGATCATATAAAAATTTTCATGCTAAGAATGGAGTCAATTGTACAATAAGATGATATTTTATTCTAAATTATATAAAAAATCATATATAAATATAATTTTTTTTTAAATGAAAGTTAATTAATCCCATTCAATACACATCCCTCCACTTCCACTTTTGTGAACAGGGATAACAGAGAGGCACAGAAAAACAGGGGTCCGGGTCCCTAACATATTTCAAAATTTGAGTTTGAATCCGAACCGTCCAATCAAATTTGACATGCAATTGTATTTGCTAGTATCCAGATCTAATCATTAACATGGTGTTTGCACAACAAATTGTGTAGTTTAATTTCGTTATCACATATATATCTGGGGCTATTATTTTGAGCTGTCAGCAGTATGCGAGAGCAAACGCAGCTTAATCCAATGAAATTCAGCCACGCTCATGTTAGCAGGTTCTTTTAAGTTTACCTTTTTTTTTTTTTTTTTGGTGGTTGTGAGGTTAACTTCAAATTTATCGACTTACTTTAAATTGAATTTAAACAGCCGCAAATGAAATTTTTAATTTTTGAATTAATTTAGTATAAAATTATGCGGTAAAAAAATGATAAAAATTAAACTCTTTAAAATTAACCTATTAATTTTTTTTTACTGCTTAACTTTATACTAAATTAAATAATTTTTTTATAAAATATAAATATAAACACATCATGTGAAGTAGATCAATTTTAGTGATTAGAAATTATTATTTAATGTCATTATGATAGATTTTGGTGCTAAGCTAAATGGTGGAGTTTAGATTGTCAAAAAGTTACATATATGCTTACAAAGTTTGGGACTTTTATTTTCCGCTAAGCAAAAAAATAAGTTACTTCTCTTTTCTTTAAAAAAAATTTGTAACAATTACCATGAATTTTCATTGTGTCATCAACACAAATCTCGTCGAAAACTCACCCGAAGTCTATATACTTGAAAAAAAAAAAAAAAAAACACCGAATCTACAAGTGTACTTAATCATCTGTTTGCTTCATCTTGTAGGTGGTATAGTAGTTAAATTAGCCTAAATCTTTGACTAAATTCATTAGATGCTTGCGCTACCTCATGGAAAATGTTAATTCGGACTAGATTTAATAGCTATTGCATCAAAACCTATGCTGCATGGATACGGGTACGGGTATCGTGTCGGATACGACACGGATACGGCGATACGGCAATTTTAAAAAATCCCGGATACGATACTCCTATTAAATATATTATTTTTTATTATATTATTAATTTAACACTTATTAAATATTAAAAAACTTAAATGGGCACTATACAATAATCAAGTTATATATTAAATATTATAGAAACTATCTCCTAACAAGAAATAAGAATGGTGTAGTGGTATAGGCGCAGGATGCATGCGCATGAGGCGCGGGTTCGATTCCCGTAGGAAGCAAAAAATTTGATTTTTGGACCCTTGGTCCACCGCGGTTCATGGGTCCATAGGATTGCTCGGTTCACGGGTCCACGTTTCCTGGTGCACAGCTCCGTATCCCGTCCAAATGAAGCGTGTCGGTGCGTGTCGGTGCAGTGTCAACCCGTATCGTTGACCGTATCTACTGAGTAAGGACACGCCACGTCATCCGATACGCCAGCTGGCGTACCCGACACGTATCGGTGCCGTATCGCACCCGTATCCGTGTCCGACACGTGTCTGACACGGGTACGACTGCAAAACTGGAGTATGCGTGTATCATAGATCAAAACAAAGATTATGTTCATATCCTTAGAAACAGAGAAAAACTGAAACAAAATCAAGGATTGGTACAAGAAACAGAGAAGCACTGGCACTGACTAGTATTAGAGAACAATAGGGGTTAAGGCACGTGAGGATTTTGGGATAAGGCTCACATGTCATTAGATTATGTTTCTAACCAAAACTAAAATAAAATCCACCGATGTATTTATCTTGTCGGTACTGTACCAAAAAGAAAGAACTGCATTGGTACCTAATACAGGTGTCCAGTAGTAACAGTAATAGAGATATACTGGATATGTCCAGTACAGGACCGACTGGAGCTCAAAAGACTTGTAATGTTAGTTAGTAATTATGTGTCTGATTAAGGGCATAAGATGTAATTAGAATTTCTGTTGTATTATCTATAAATACAGCACTGTGACAATTGTAGTAAGGTTACAATCAATATAGAAAATTTATCTCTTATCTCTTTACATTCTCTTCTGATCTTCTCTGTGAAACAGCAATACAGAAAGAGGTTAAAAAAGAGAGTAAAAGAACATCATGTTTATCATTTACACAAAATTAACTAGCAATCAATATATACTGGACTCAAAAGATAGAAATATATCCTCTGAGTAGCTCTGTTGACATCTTAGTTTTCGGTTCCTGGATTACGCATCCAATAAAAAGTGAGAGGACCACCACCAATCATAGCAGTATTCACCCGAGACAATTCTGCAATCCAATTACTCCATCTGTCTGGATCAGATGAAAAACGAAAGCTCGACAAAAGAGTGAACACTGCAACAGCAATGGGAGCTCCGACACTTGCTATGAGTTGTGCCCTCTGAAAAGTAACATTTATATAAAAACCATAATATAAATAAATTACAGGATTAAATCTTGGAGCCACAAATAAATAATTTTAAATAATAGAAATAGCAATGATATAAAATAAATAGTACACCCAAGGAATAAACAAGTAAAGCAAGTCGACTCACCCTATACGTCTCATGGACCTCCTGAAGTTCTCCAGGGAGGTAGTTAATACCAACCAGTGCATTGGAAAAAAGGTTGCAGCTAGCAAGGAACACCAACTGCCTAATCCCATTTAAATTTAATCGATTCGTGATGAGACGAACAACATCTGTAAGGTCTCCAGGGAAGTTGTTCACAAAAACACCGGCCATTGCGTTGGAGACGAAGTTCAAAGCATCGAGGGGTACCGTCCACCGAATCCAATATGATTCTGTTGGACCCAAACCGTCTCCAGGGCTGCCTGTGTTTTGATCTGGACCTTCTGGAAGAGATGTTTCAAAACTCGAAATTGGGCCTGTGTTTTGATCTGGGCCTTCTGATATTAGGGCCCCCACATCTACTGCTATATGATCTTGGGAACTACCTGTGTTGTAGAGGTATAACTGAAAGGTTAGAGACGAAGATGGAGATTGACTGCTTGTGGGAAAGAGGTAATTAAGGCTGTTTTTGGTTTTAATTATATCCATCATTGAACAAGTAGAACATATATAATTTTGGTAGTTTATTACAATCTGATAAAATCAAATTATGTTTCTCTGTACTCTATTTTCCAAACGGCGAGTCTCAAATTTGATAAAAGATAAGAAATCTACAATTGTAAAAATAATGAGATTTGCTTCAGATATCATTTTAGTGGAGAAAAATTTGAAATTGACTTTAATCATATTGTAAACTAAGTGTGTGTGTGTGTGTGTATAAATACAATATGAAAAATTAAAAATAGCAAGTTGACATTTTTGATAATATATAAATCTAAAAAAATAGAATTCTTAGTATTTTTGCAGTTTTTTTACATTCTGTTTTATTTTTCATTTAGATATGATTTGTAACATTTCATTCTTCAATTAAGTAGAGGCTTGACCTCTCTTTTATTCAAAAAAAAAAAATTTGTCCCACGTGCCTGTAGTCGTTCGTTTAGTGTATACGATATAGAACTCCAATGAAAATGTTCTTATTCATTCCTAAATTATGACAAATAAAAATCAATTACCTGCCGTGTTTATCTGATCCTTGACTCGGCCAAGTAGGTAAAGATAACCATCTTCATCCAGGTACCCCAAATCGCCCGTGTGAAACCACCCGAACAAAAAGGCCGCCTCATTTGCTTCTGGGTTATTCTTATACCCCTTTGTTACATTGGGCCCACGGTGCACACCTCACCGGCGACACCAACCGGTTGTGGGACCCCCTTGTCATCCAAAATTGTCACTTCCTGCCCCACCGGTTTGCCAACTGAACCGGGCTTACGAGGCCCGTCCTGTGGCAATGGGTTCGAACAAATTAAATGTGATGCCTCCGTCTTGGCGTATGCTTCCAAAACCGGTGCATTAAATGCTGATTCAAGCCGCTTTAAAATGGCTGGTGCAAGAGATGCACTACAACTGCGAATGAATCGAAGTTTTGGAAGGCCATCTTGTTCA
Organism: Carex scoparia; assembly: GCA_024447655.1. Taxonomy (NCBI): domain Eukaryota; kingdom Viridiplantae; phylum Streptophyta; class Magnoliopsida; order Poales; family Cyperaceae; genus Carex; species Carex scoparia. The sequence goes on from JAJHPE010000014.1 coordinate 1,581,636, forward strand.
GGTTTTGTGGTACGACTAGCAAGTAGGATTTCATGCAAGGCTGGTACTGCTGTGTACCAGGTGCCATTGGTGGCCAGCATGTCAGCCCAGAAAGTTGAGGCTGAGAACCGACCTTGGGCCGGCAGAGTGACTGACCCACCGGCAGAGAGTGGTGAAAGGAGCCCGGCCAGGAGACCATGCACATGAAACAGAGGCAGAACCGCCACGGTTGAGTCAGAGTCTGTAAACCGGTACACTGACATGATGTTTTGTACGGATGCAGCTAGGTTATGCTGGGTCAAGGGAACCACCTTGTGCCAGCCCGTAATACCAGAAGTGGGCAAGAGAAGTGCCACATCAGATGGGTCATTTGAGAAGTCGTGCACCAGGTCATGAGTCGAATCACCGTCCAGGGTTGGCACGGAGATGTGTACTGGGCCAGTCGGGTCGGGCAGAGAAACGGTGGCTTGTGTGATGCCGAGTTTTGATGCTGCGGCTTGTGCTGAAGGATTACCATTCGGGCCTGTCAGCAGTAATTTCGAGTCAGAGAGGTAGAATTCGAATTCCTCTTGCGTGTATGCTGGGTTTAATAGGGCCGCTGCAGCTCGTGCCCGTATTACTGCTAGGAACATAATCACCAACTACAAAAATAATAAATTGAAATGTTTCAAAGAACCATCTGATATAGAAACATAGTTACGTACAATTAATAAGCTTATGTATGATTCTTTCATATTCGGTCTACTGTCAAGAAGTCGACACTTATACAGATACTAATCTCAATCAACCATGTTACCCCCTCAATATCAGAAATGTAACGAGGAATTGGTAGAAATATATATTATGTACCTCGATTGAGTTGGGGAAGCTTAACGCCACAACATCGCCAGGAGATACGCCTGCAGATCGAAGAACCGAGGCGGAGTGGTTGATCAGCCCCTGGAGAAGCGAATGGGAGATTCGAAAATTTCCAGCGAAGGAGACGGCCTGCTTGTCAGGGAAATCTTCGGCGGTCTTCCTGAGCAGTCCAGTGAGCGTGAGGGGTCTTGATGATGTGCTTGCCATGGTGTGCTTTTCTATATAGTTTGATTTTGATAATTTAATTTGACGAGTTCAATCCTATTTTTATAAATCGAGAGGAGCACGAACTAGGAATAAGCAATTAAGAAGGATGTTTATTCCTAGTTCCTGCTTATTCCTCCACATTTCTATTTAAGCAACTAGAAAGGATGTTAGGATGGCATTCTATTTAAAAAAATAAAATAGATGTTAGGATGGCATCGATCTCCACATTTCTATTTAAAAAAATAAAATAAGAAACGTGTCACGACTCACGAAGTTTCTTATTAATTTATTTGTTTGCTGAGTGATGTAACATCGCTTGTTTACATCATCTGTTATCTGGACGAATTTTCAACTGTTCTATATATTTATAAATCTAGAAGAGCAGGGAAGAGAGGAACGACCGTCTGCATTAACTCAAAAGAGCATCTTTTGAGTTAACGCACAGAGATGCTTTAATATTTGTGTAGATCTAATCTGTACGGGTTTTAACACAGATCCGCCGGTCCAGATGCTTTAACTCAAAATATTCTGGATTGATAAATTAAGAGGTTGATTACATATTTACATGTTTGCACTTTCCCGATCTTTATTTTGACTTGGGAACCATGACTTCCCGCATCTTTATTTTCAAATGGACTTCCCTGCTAGTAGACAAATAATGCCGGCATATTTTTCCATAACCAAAAAATTAAATAATATAATATTAATAATCAAATTTTGAAAAAATTTCAATTCTAACCAGACCGCCTTCTCATTGGATGGTCTTCCCTACCCAGCAACCCGTCTCCCCACCCAGCTGTCTGAATTTTTTTTTTTTGTATTTTATATTGTATTTTATGTATTTGCTTGTAATTTATATTGTATTTTATGTATTTTGTTGTGATTATATGATTGTATTTTTTTGTAATTTTCTTGTGAACAAAATAACGACGAATTTGGTCGAGTGAACAAAATAACCAAATAACGTCTGGTCAACATAAAATATAGAAACGAAAATATAAGTAAATAAAATAACCAAATAACGTCTAATCAACATAAAATATAGAAAAGAAAATATAAATATACTGTCAAGGGCTACAATATGAAATATAAAAAATTAGTGACGAGGACGATGACCGGACAATAACAATCTGGGAGGCGCCCCGCACGCCCTCCGCGGCTGGACACGTCTCTGAGGCTGTGGAGGCTCAGAGGGCTCTGCAGAATTCTCGTCATCGGAATAATCAAAATGCATGTCGTCCCGTGTATACGTGCTCGGTGGTTGTGTCCCAAACGCAAAGCATCCGGCCATGGATCAAACCTGGGTAGCTCTCGTGCCCCACCGCCACTAGCCTCGTGGTCGTGCTACCTCGGGGGTGGCATCGATAGTGTGGGCTCGTCCCAGTCCCCTGTATACGTGGTCGGTGGCTGTGTTCCAAATGCAGCATCCGCCCATGGATCAAACTGGGTAGCCTGCTGTGCCCCACTGCCGCTAGCCTCATGGTCGTCCTCTGCCCTAGTGTCGGTGAGACCAAAGTCTGCCGGAGTGAAAGTGGGCTCGGCACTCCATGTAGGGTGACCATCCTGCAGTTAGATAATGTTAGTTTTCTTTATACAAAATAACAAAAATTTAATTATACAGACACAATCCAACTGACCTCGTCATACTGCACTGGCACTTCATATTGATTGTAGTAGGCGTGCCATCTCTTAGTGTCCAACACCCAATCGTGGAACGTCCAATTCGGGTTATCTTCTGCAATATTTGAGTGGAACATCTTAAGAACACATTTCAAAACAAAATTGACGTGAATGAAAAAAAATTAACTTATAATACCTGCGGGGGGTGGTGGTAGGTCTCTATCGCGTACGAGAGGCGGCTCTTGGTTGGGCTAGTTCGGAACTGGTGAGTCAATCTTGATCTCACGCCAGTTGATGTTCTCGCCAGTGTTGTGTAGCATGCCAACGAGGCGCCCATCAAAATGGGAATCCTCGACGATCGGAGCAGTGTGATGCAGCATAGTACACCCGAATGCCCGGAAACCAATTCTCGCCATGCACACCAAGCTGTGTGCAACTCCTCGAATTGCCGTCAGTACCTGTAAATAACATTTAGGAAATGAGTTGTACGGAGAAAAAAATAATATTACAAATAATCTTTATTGCTTACCGATCGAGTGTTGATCGGGCCCCACGGCAAATGGGTCTTACTCGAATCACCTATCATTCTCCGCCGAAGAGAATCACCGTAGTCGCCCTGCAAGTATACGGTAGTCATGCACCACCGCTGGTACCAGACCATATACCTCAATGTCCAGGGTCCCGCTCCCAAACTGACGTCCGTCGAGTCAGACGGGACCCACAAATTGACCTGAGGCCTGCGGGCAATCCTGTACAATTCCATATGGTGGGTGCGCTAATTCACCTCAGTCTTCTTGTGGATAGTCTTGCATTATAAGTTAGTTATACAAATTTTGTGAAATGATATCAATAGTTTGTGAGTATTATTGAGTGTGTATTAATACTTACTTGTGTAGCTTCTCTGTGTCCTCCTCACCAAGTATGGGGTCATCCGGAATAAAGGCATCGAAGCCGAACTGACGAGGCACCCGATCAGGATAGTGATACTCAACTATCCGTAACAAACGAGTGGACCCCGGTACAAACCGAGATCCCTCTGCGCCATCGTCAGCCGACAAAAAATGTGAGACCGGTACCACGCCTGATACGAGAACCACTCGACGTTAGCTTGATGCAGTAGCTGGAGCTGGTTCTGGACGTACGAGATACCCGCCGTCCCTCCCTTCGGCGTATTCTCGTAGCGCTGGTAAGCACCCCATATGATAGCATATGGGGGCATCTGTCGATGTCGTCACCCGTGTGCCACCTCACATGTGGAGGAATAATGGGTCTGCAGACCGGTAGGTGCGACCAGGACCACTGCTGGAGTAGTATGAGTGGCCCGTTGCCCCCTCCATGAAATTTTTTTTGCCCTCCTCTGAATGTTTAATTAGTAATTCGGGTTAAATTTATAGTTAAAATTAAAACAAATTTCTTGAAATATGATCGGTAATTATAATTATAAGTCATAATATTATAAATTACAAGTCAGGGCATTATAAAATATAAGTTAAAGTATTATTTTTTTTATCAAATATCCAATTAGTTAATGAATTTAAATCCGATTAGCTATTTAAACCCGATTCAATATTTTTTTGCGCCCCCCCTAACGAAAATCCTGGATCTGCCTCTGGTCACCGCACGCGAGTCACAGCCACCTCTTGACATTTTGATCACGACATGTATGACTATTCACTTGATCATGACATATCATGGCACGAAATCAAAGTCACGACGTGTTAGTCATGACATTGACACATTTTTCCCACTCTATTATCAGCACTATCTTAGAAAAACAGGACTCGGTTTGTTGTAAATACGTATTTTAGAATAGGAGGCGGGACGTGTCCATAGTCATGGGATTCTTTGATTTTTTTTTTTTGGAATTATCTTTATTTGTTTTATGATTTGTGTAAATGTAATTCACCGAAATTTTTTTAATATTCAAAATTAAAATAATTTACGAATTTACAACCTTGTGTGCTGGATTTCGAAAAGTGTCGAAACCGAAGATTAAATTTTCAGTTTCAAACAGACTTTCTGCAAAATAAATTTCCAATTTCTAGACACTCTGAAATCAAAGAATAAATTTCCAGTTTGCAAAACCGGAAAGTAAATACCTAGTTATATTTTTTTTAGTTAAACAGAAATATTTGTAATTTATTTATTTTTTGTATTGAAATATTAGAAATATTTTATATATTTCTTTAAAATAGATATAATATTATATAATTTGATTTATTAGAAAGATTGCGAAAAATAACTTGGATCAATATTTTCCAGGTCGGATTTTTTGCCGCTATAAGAAAAATTAAAATATTTAATTGAGTTTTATTAAAAAAATAAAAATATTTTGAATCTGAATTATCAATTCTAGTTTAAAAATCACTTCTAGATAAATATAGAAAATATTTAGATTCTTCTATATTTTTAAACAATAAAATTTTTATTGAGAGATTTCGCTGTAGAAATGTGACAATTCTCTTTAAATTGGTAAATTATTTATTAGTTTTAGATATTAATTAAAATTTCGGCCTAATTCAACCGAATACTGAAACATGTATATATATTATTCCAAAGTACAATAATTCACAACATTATTCAATATAATTTTACCATGTATATAAATATCAAAAACTCAGGTGAATCAATTTTACCATACATCAAAAATTATAATTAATGATGTAATTACTAAAATATTTTAAAACAGTGTTTCAATATGGTAAATAAATAATAAAAAAATCTGAAAAAACAGTAATATATTTCACGAATCTATAAGCCCCAAAAATATTGGCCCTGCGTCATCCCCGAATAGGCACCGGACACGTCGGTCACGCAAAATATGAGATATCTCAGAGGATATGCAACCGAGCCAGCCAAGCCAATTTCCTAATGACTTAACTAGACGGATTTAGGTTCTATAAAAAAATATTAAGGAAAGAAAGAGACGCAGGCGCACTTATCAGACACATTCATGTGCCTTATTAATAGAGCATTGACTATAGCAGTTTGAGAATATTCACATGTAGTTGTCTTAAAGTAAGATGATAGAAAGCAACTAATATTCGCATAGGTGTCATAAACTACAATAAAAAAATCTCTATAATGGAGTTATGAATGTTTTTGAATTTGATTAACTAATCTAAACTTTGCTCCTATATCCATTAAGCGTACGTAGCGTGTGTTGAGGTGAAATAAAGGATAGCTAATTAAAAAATTTCTTTATAAATGTCAAATCATTAACTTTGCTCCTATTTTATAGATGTCAAATCATTAAATTTGCTCCCATTTTATAGATGTCAAATTATTAACTTTGCTCCTATTTTATAAATGATTAACTTTATATATCTAACTACATAAATTTTTCTTGATTAACTTTATAAATTTCACTGATTGAACATATGTGGCTCACATTTTTAAATAGTATTACATCAAGATGCAAAATAAAACCATCTCTTTTTAAAATTCAATTGAACAAATCTGTACTTCAAAAAGTCTTTGGGTTTTAAGACTTCTTAGACATGCTACGTCACGCTCGGTATTGACCGTCGATTTGCTTCTCTCATCTTATTTATCTTGATCTAAGAATTCGTGTATTCTTGTTTTTCTTAATTTCTTCATTAAAAAGTTAGTTTGTTATGTCTAAGATTTTATGTATTTTTTTAAATGCTACAAGTATTTTATATTACTTTGCGAAGATAATTATGAAGCTAAATTGTGTTCGTTTTTTTACCATAGTTTAATGTTTCAAAAAAATTATTCATCATTAAATTTGCGGCATGTAATATTTTTTTGTTAGAAATTGTCTTGTTGAAAACTATTTATTTTTCTGCATGATTTTTTTTTCGGAGTAAAGTTTGAAAAATAATCCCAATAAATTAAAATACAAAGGTACTTGAGTAAAAATAAGGATCTAGTTCTTATTTGTTTTATTGAAATTATAAAAAGGTTTCCACATGAAACCTAATACAAAAGGGGTAATTGGTTTTATGCCACTCAAAAACCTTCAATTTTGAAAATTGCCACTCCAAAATTGGTTATTATACAAATGCCATTATAAATCTAGTTAATTTGTAATTTTGCCCCAAATACAAATTTTATACTATTTTGAAATACTTATTTTTGTATTTCCTATTTTACCCCTCAGACTTTTTATATCATTCCCTTCAGATTAACGCCTCTCCTGTGTAACGCCTCCTCTAACACGCCTTCTCTAACACGCCTCCTCCTCTACAGGAGATTGCGCCTCCACTTCCACCACTCGCCGCCGCCTCCTCCGCAGAGATCGCGAACACACAACTCAAAACGTCCTCTTCTGTGTAATCGCGACTCCACCAGTCACCTCCTCCGCCTCCCTGTGTCGACTCATGTCACCTGTCGCCTCCACCAGTCACCTCCTCATTCCGATCTAATCACCATGCATCGCCATCAATCTTCCTTTGGGAACTCTACGCAATCGATTTCGTCCACTGCTGCCCAGCCGAGTGACAGTCAGTTGCCAATCGTGCAATACCCGAATTGCGGGATCGATTTGAAAAGACTTGTGAGCGGTACCGAAGCAAATCCACAGAGGATATTCTACAGATGCGTAAACTACAAAAAGGTACTGAATTTTTGACAAATCATCTCTAAGTTTTATGGTACCGGGTTGTGAATTGGTACTGGGTTGTGAATTTTTGACAAATCATCTCTAAATTTGAAAAGACTTTTGGCAATATCAACTGTTATAACTGCATTTAGTGACCACTGTTGGACCTTGAAAAAAAGAAGTGCCAGATTGCCTAGTATGAGACCATTTAGTATGGCACCATGCACTGCATTTTTGTGCCTGATAGCAGCCTGATCTCGTTATTTGCATGAACCAGATATGGGTTGAAATGTATATGTAGCTGGTATTATGTAGCTGGTATGTAGCAATTGAAAAATCACAGCAGTTTTAAAAATGATATGTAGCTGGTATTATGCTAATTCTTGTAGTTGTAAGTGAGTCAAATTTAGTGCTATAAATAAGTGACAAATCACAGCAATTTAGTGCTATAAATAAGTGAGTCAAATTTAGATGCCTTTACCAGTGTAGGATTGTATTACTAGAGAGACAGACCAATTTGCCCTTTGCATTGTAGACCAATTTGCCCTTTACCAGTTGTAGCTTAATTGTTTATAAATTCATATGCAAAGTTGATGCAAACTAGGGTCACTGGCTGTGCAGTATAGTAATCATGTATGAGAGCTTTTACAAAGATAAAACTAATTATGCTATTAGGAGAGCACCAGTTTTTAACCATTCCCTACTTTAGATTTTTTTTTAATTTTGGAAACAATTTGACATTTTTGTTGTTTCAAGCAATCCTTTTTTTTGGTATATTTGACTAATTTGCAAAATATACAATGAATTGAATTTTACGATTCTTTCTATTTGAGATTTCATGCAGGTTCAAGATATATGGAATTGCAATATGCATAAATTGAACTGAAGAAAAGATCAAGAGAATTATCAAGAAATTAGATTGTAAAATTGCAAACTTGGTAAAGTAGCTTTTGGTGTTGTTTCAGGGTACAAAACGTTACAACGTGCTACAAAACGTTATAATGTTTTCCCCTATGAAAAACCTACGAAATGAACTGATCAAAATGCCAAAATAGATGAAAACGTTACCAACGTTTCATAAAACGTTATATCGTTTTAATTAAATTTCCACAAATTCAAAATGGCTATGTTGATCGTTTGATTTCCAGTGGAGATTGTTATGTAACGTTTTATAAACGTTACAACGTTTTAGAAGCTCAATTCTCAGAATTTACAAAAACGATGAAAACGTTATAATGTTTTAGAAATTAAATTCACAGAAAAATATGACCTAATTCAAAATCCATAAAAACATTGGTAACGTTTCATAAAACGTTGTTACGTTTTAGACCAAAAAGCTCTTTCTGAAGCTGTCTCTATAAATAGAATTTTGGGCTCCTTTCCAAAGTAACTAACAGCCGATCCTAATTTTCAAAAACTTGATTTTCTGTGAGCTTGAGTTCTACCATTGTTGTGAGAGCTTATAACTTCAAATCTCTCAAACAACCTCAAATCCACTTCACTAATCTTGAGTTAGATTAGATTAGAGTGAGCTATTGAGTGTTTCTCTTGCGAACATTACTCTCGAAGACTTCGTTCTTCTTTCTAGTTGGCCGTATGACTTCCCGTTGGTTGTAAGGGCTCACCGGTTCACAAGTTGTAAACCTTTCTAAGTTGGGTAATAGAAAGGCGCACCAAGAAGTTGGTTGCGACGCCCCGGAGACGTAGGCCGTTGTTTTGCCGAACTCCGTTATCACTCCGCGTGTCAAATTTCTCTAAACTCTTCTATTTACTTTAATTTGCAATTATTTGTTTTAAATAGAAGGATAAGTGGTGCATTTAGTTTAACAAAGTGGTATCAGAGCGAGTTACTCAAATTAAGACCCACTTAATTCGAGTCTCAGCGATCTAAATCGAAATGTCACCCATGAGATTAGTAAAGCAACCTCCAATTTTTGGTACAACGACAAAAAACTTTAGTCATTGGAAGAAAACCATGATTAACTACCTAAACATACTTGAGGTATGGAATGTGGTAGTGAATGGGTATACATCGGAATATACCACCGAAGACAATAAGGTTGAAACCTATGACTCAAAATGCAACAAGAAACACAACAACCTTGCAATTAATGCTATATTCAATGCGGTAAGCGAGTTGGTTGTATTAATTTTTGGGGATACCTCTAGTGCAAAAGACATGTGGAATGTCCTTATAAACCGGTATGAGGGTAATACCCAAATCAAGAGAACCAAAATTACCGGTTTAGAAACCAAACTTGAAACCTTTAAGGTTGAAGATGCTGAATCCATCGAGGATATGTATAATAGACTTATGCTTATCCAAAACGAATTCATTGAATTGGGAGAACCTCTTTCTAATGATAAAATTGTAGGAAAGCTTCTTCGAGTTATGCTACGGAAGCCAAGATGGGAAGGCTTGGTGAGTGCTCTAGAAGCAATTCAAGGGACACACACATCGTTTACTCCGGATGAGCTCTATGCACACTTTAGAAGTTTTGAAGAGAAACTTATACAATCCGGAGAGCTAAAGCACGAGTAAAAATCCAAAACCGTAGCCTTTCTGGCACAAAACTGAAACCACTCTAGCTCCTCAAATAACCACCTATCAAATGATCAATTTATAAACAAGATTGATCATGAATCCTCCAAAGACACCCTTGTCTTGTCCAAAATATTCCAAGGCATGCTTGACTTTGAAAGAAAGTACAACAAGGAACGTGAAGAAAAGAACAAGCGAGTAATGTGCTTCGCATGCCATCGAGAAGGTCACACCATTCAAACTTGCTTCAAACTATTTCCTTACATGAAGAACTCGGATGGTGATGGACAACAAGATCGAAAGCCAAGACAAAAATACGATGGCTACAGGAACAAGAAGAAGGCTCAAGCCATGAAATCCATATTCTCCTATGGGAGTGATGCGGACTCTATCATAGTAAGTAAGAACATCACTGACCAAACTACCATCGACATTCTCTTGGACATTGCAAGATCCAAGAATATAACATTGGATGAAAATAAAAGCGAAACTTCAACGAGCCCCGCTAATGAGGTATCTCTAACCCTAAATGATATTGATTCCGATTTTGAAACTGATAATGAGAAAAGTGGTGAAGAGTGTAGTGGAATAATTGATTCCACTCCTCAAATTGGTGAAACCAAGTGTGACTTGACTACCAATCCAATTGCTATAAATGAATCAAGCACTTTTGAAAATGAGATTTTAACACGGTACGATGATGAACCTAGGTTGCAATCTCTTCTAGATGAATCCAATAGAATGTTGCTTGAAAAGGAAGGTATTATAAAAAAATTTGAGATTTGAAAATTATACATTAGAATGTCAAAATAGAAACTTAACAGCTTCAAATGCAATCACTAAAATCTTAGGTCTCAAGGTTGAGAATTTAGAATCTAAAATTGTAGAATTGCAAACACAACAAGGGAACAACACATGCTCTTCGCATATAGGTGAATTTGCATTTTACAAGTAAAAATTCAAACTTTAAAAACGGAACTAAGGGCATTAAGGTCACCTAGTGAGTTTTCAAATATCACTAATGTGGATCCTTATTACTGCTACGAATTATGAGATGGCAAAGTAGACAAGAAAGGACTCGGATTTGAGAAGGGTCAATCCTCATTCAAATCCAACCGTTCAAGTGGCCCAAAAGAAAAGGGGGAACACACTCAAAAATCAAATGAAAAGGATGAACAAAAATACTTAAATAAACTAGGATTGAATTGTGAAGCATACTCAACTTTTCAATTCTACACCAAAAAAGGGTAAAACTCCATTGCAAAAGAAGTCTACACCTACCTCAAATGCTAAAGAAGATAAAAAGTCTCAAAATTACGCATTTAGGTATAAGTACAATAATAAAAATTATAAAAAGAAAAGTGATATACAACATAGCAACTATAACACATTTAATCCACAAGGGTCAAACAAAACATATTTCAAAGGACCGGATGGATGGTTTTATGAATTTAAAAACACAAATACCATGCAAAATCAAACTCAAAGAAATGGTTTGAGAAATGATGTTCCCCAACATCAAAAGAGATTTAACTCTAACAAAAATAAAATTGTTGCATCTAGGGTTACACACAAACCAAGTACCAATAGTAACACTAAGGTTCAAGGAACAAATGTTAAGACTAATACCATTTTTATACAAGGTTCAACCACACTAAAACAATCTATTACATTTTGTAATTATTGTTGCAAACTAGGTCATACATCCTTAGAGTGTAGGTTTAGGAATGGAGACAACAAATCAAATGTTGTTTAGGTTCCTAAAGCTAAACTAGCTTAGATGTCATACTTAATCTCCCCAATTTATTTAAATTGCCAAAGACAAAGGGGGAGATTAAAACAAGATATATGTTAGTTACTAACTAAAAATAACTAATATATACTCTTGTAGGTATGTTTGATAACATCTCAAAAAGAAAGTGCTTGGATCATTAATAGTGGATGCTCACACCACATGATTGGTGATAAATCTATTTTTAAATCTCTAGAACCTCATGATGGTGGTATGGTTACCTTTGGTAATAACCAAAGAAAAAGCTCTATTATTGGAATAGGCACAATTGGTAACCAACACTTGACCATATCTAATGTATACCTTGTCGAAGGATTAAATTATAACTTACTTAGTGTTAGTAAGTTATGTGATTTCGGATATTACACTAAATTTGATATTAATGCTTGTCACTTAGTTAGGTCTTCGGACGATACATTGATATATACGGGTAAGAGAAAGAAAAATATTTATTATTTGTACTTTACCTATTTTGATTCTGGTGAAACATGTCTAAATGCCGTAACAACCAGTTCATGGTTATGGCATAGAAGGTTAGGTCATGTATCCATTGACACCATTCGTAAATTGGCTAAACTAGATCTTGTTAGGGGTTTGCCTACACACAAATTAGAAATTGATGGACTTTGTGATGCTTGTGTACAAGGTAAGCAAACCAAAAGTAGTTTCAAATCCAAGGACATGGTATCAACCGATCAACCTTTGCAATTATTGCATATGGACTTATTTGGACCAATTAGTGTACCTAGTTTGGTTAAAAAGAAATATGCATATGTAATTGTAGATAACTATAGTCGTTTTACTTGGGTATTATTTCTCAAACACAAAGATGAAGCAATTGAAAATTTCATCCAATTTTGCAATCGAGTTGAAAATGAAAAGGGTTTAAAAATCATTCGAATTCGAAGTGACCATGGGGGGGGGGAATTTGAAAATGCAAAATTTGATGAACTTTGCTCTAAAAGGGGATATAAACATAAATACTCGGCTCCTCGTACACCTCAACAAAATGGGGTTGTTGAGAGGAAAAACCGAACATTGGTTGAGCTTGTCCGAACCATGCTTAATGAATACTCGGTGCCCAACCTTTGGGCCGAGGCTGTCAATACGGCATGCTATGTGGTAAATCGCACTAGCATAAGGTCGATATTGAATAAAACACCTTACGAATTATGGAAGGATTACAAGCCAAAAATATCTCACTTTAGAGTATTTGGATCCAAATGCTTTGTGCTTGATGAATCTCCTAAAATAACCAAATTTGACTCGACATCAATTGAAGGGATGTTTGTTGGTTATTCAGCATCAAGTAAAGCTTATAGAATTTACATTGCATTACATCGGATTGTAATTGAATCTGTAAATGTTAAATTTGATGAAGATGCTAATCAAAAGGTCGAGAAAGGTATTCAAATTGTAGGTATCGAGATGCCATTTGTAGAGAGAGATGGCCCAACTACTCCAACCGACAACATTGAAAACCAATCCGAGCTGATTCAACTTGAAACACATGAAACGAATGATAACGCGAATCAAGTGAACGAGCCGACGCAAACCGAAGAGGAACATCCTTCACCAATAAATGATGAGGTTAATCAAGTAAGCGATCCGGTTCAATCCGAGGAAATACAACCTTCACAAATTGAATATCAAATTCCCGAAGATCTAAGGGAAGTGACCTCTCATCCTCTCTCTAATGTAATTGGTGATCCTAGAGAAAGTGTTAAGACTAGGTCAAGTTTGAACCAAATGATTGGCCATTGTGCCTTTGTATCTAACATTGAGCCTAAACACTTTAAAGATGCAAATGTCGATCCAAATTGGATTTGTGCCATGCAAGAAGAACTTGCTCAATTTGAAAGGAACAAAGTTTGGGAACTAGTGCCTAGACCAAACGATCGTATGATCATTGTAACAAAATGGGTGTTTAGAAACAAAAAGGATGAAGATGGAAATGTCATTCGCAACAAAGCTAGATTAGTAGCCCAAGGGTACAAACAACAAGAAGGTATTGATTTCGAAGAAACATTTGCACCCGTAGCTCGTCTTGAATCCATTCGCATGCTTTTAGCATATGCCACCAACAAAAATTTTATTCTATTCCAAATGGATGTTAAGAGTACATTCTTGAATGGATTCATAGATGAGGAGGTATATGTAAATCAACCACAGGCTTTGTTGATCCGACATTTCCTATTCACGTTTATAGACTCACTAAAGCTCTCTATGGCCTTAAACAAGCTCCTAGAGCATGGTACGTGATGAGCATAAATTATGTGTACTTTTGCCTAAGTTAAATTCACCAATTTCTATGCATTTAGGTTAATTTAGTTTAGTTTAGTTTAATTTAGTTTATAATTATACCAAGAATCAAGTTACTGTCCAAGTCTATTTTAAATTTCAGAAAATAGAGCAAATTATAGATTTTCTCGCAAGCTTTCCGAAAAGTGGTAGAACACTAAAAACAGAGTTACGGATAATGAGTTATGCCCATTTGAAGTTTGGTTCACAGCTGAAACAAAGGCAGCACATGGACCGTACAGACTCCACACAGACCGTACAGAAAGCAGACAGAGTACCAGAGAACGAATATAGAAATTCCAGGTTTCGATATCTTTTCGTATTTTGGCCATATCTTGGTCATACGAACTCCGTTTTAGGCAAATAAAAGTTTGCTGGAAAGAGGACAACGAGATCTACAATTTTAGGAAGGTTATAAATCATAATTTATAATGTGCAAGTCGCAGGAACTTTTTTAGAAAATAATCAGCAGAAATTTATTGTCATATCTCATGAGATCTTGATTGATTCACCTTCCATCCGTGGTTGCTTGCTCCCCAAGTCACAAAATAGTTATAAATGAGAGGAAGGCAACAGCAAGAGGGAGAATCTTCCCTTTGGGGGGCATCTCCCCTTTTGGGGAGGCCATCTCTAGGATACCATCATTCTTCTTCACTTTGTTTCAAGGGCTTGGAAAGAAGAGGCTTAGCTTGGAGCTTGTTTTCTTGGAGTTTTATCATTTCTTTCTTCTTTCTATTTGTTTTATTTTCTCTTTGACCATGTTAGTTTATATTCTTTTGTTTCTAGGGTTAAGATGTAGTTGACGTTTGGTTTTACTTGTATGCTACTTGATTACGTGTTGAATGCTTAGTTTTCATCTTGTTGTGTAGTATTTTAATTGCTTGGTTTTTGCTTGCTTGAGTTTGATTAGTCATCCCGTTAGATGAATGCGCACGTCTAATTGTTATGAACCAAGTCTATGATACTTAATCCAACTGAACCAAGTATATGAGGTAGATCTACGGATCAAGGAGTACTGAAAGGGAAACTTTCCTCGAGGCGAAAGTCCTTGGATACCTTTAGTAAACCAACAAGTGACTTAGATAACTTAGTCCAAAATTACGAAAGTTGAGGGTTAACGCATCTAAGAGGGGAGTAGTTGAGTCCGGTAAATCGGGTTCTAAGCCAAAATTGCGAACGCCGAGGTGAAGAACTTAGACTCCGGTCGATAGAAACCCTAGGCAAAAGCACCAACACGAAACCAAGAGCTGCAGTATTCACTCGGGGGCCTATACGGACCGTATAGTATTCTATACGGGCCGTATACCCTGGGGCCAGACAGAGACGAAGTCTGAAACCCTGGAAACCCTTTTTATAATCTGAAAAACAACTTTTAATCTTGTTTTCATTGTTTTAATATTGTTATTGATCAGTAGTTTAATACAAACAACCACCAATTCAACCTTTCTTCACTTCTAGAATTTTAGTAGATTTAAGTAGAGTCCGGTCGTTTTTATTCCGTTCCTGTGGATACGATACCCGACTATACCAACGGTAGGTACTGTGCACTTGCAGTCCCGACCGGAGGTAGAACTCGAGTTTTAAAAGGTACAGCTCTTGTCTCGAAACTTGGGAGTGCATTTCTGGTGCGAACAAGTTTTTGGCGCCGTTGCCGGGGACGGTTACGAAAATTCTGGATTTTGCTTATTTTTGTTAAATTCTAGATTTTAATTTGTATCTTAATTTTCTTATTTTCACAGGGAACACATTGGCGAAAAGGAGGCAATTGCCCTCGCCAATCATCCCCCACCTCACCCCTCGCTCCATGTTTTGTAAGCTTCCATGTTTTCTTTTATTTACCTTTTCTTGTGTGAATTTAAGCATTGAGGACAATGCTTCATTCAAGCTTGGGGGTGGAATAGAAGAAAATTGTATCTGCATTTAGGTCATGTTTATTTTTCAAATTTTTGTTTCTTTTGTTTTTAGGATTTATAACCTTGGTTTTTACTTGACCTTGAATAGAATTTGTGATTTTGAACTTAATTGCTTGAGATTGCAAATTTGTCAAGATGTTTTACGAGGTTATGGAAAATAGAGTCTTGCATAATTGGATTTCATTATTTGAATATGCATAAAGTATAAAACTCATGTTTAAATTTTTGTGTTAAAAGTTGGCAAAAATAATATTTATTTATTTATTTTATTTTATTGATAAATTTGAGTGATTGTCCTAAAGTTAGAAATTTTGATGCGAATTTTAATGAGTTTTTAGGAATACCCTTGGAATAATTGAAAATAACCACATAATTTGGCGAAAAACTTTGTGGAAGTAAAGGTTTAAGAAATTGAAAATTTAGGAATTTAATTTTATTTTTTTAAAAATAAAACTTGTATGTAGAAAATGAATCTAGAAAGATCAGGATATCCATAGGTATGATTTAATGCCTAGGGATGTGTGTATTCATGATATATGCAAATGAATAAAAGAAAAAGAAAAGAAAAATATGGAGATAAATAAGAGTACTGGCACAATAAATCCTACGTGATGCCTTTGAGCTCATCTCCCAAAGTAATAAAAAAAAAGAGTACTGTGCACTTGCAGTCCCGACCAGAGGTAGAACTCGAGTTTTAAAAGGTACAACTCGTTGTACTGAAACTTGGGAGTGCATTTCTGGTGCGAACAGTACGGTAGACTTAGTTCCTTTCTAATTGATCATGAGTTCATAAGGGGTAAAAATGATACTACTCTTTTCACTAAGAAAAGGAACAATTCACTCTTAGTGGTACAAATCTATGTAGACGACATTATTTTTGGTTCATCTAATGCGGCACTTGCCAAGAAATTTTCTGCTCTTATGAGTAGTGAATTTGAGATGAGCATGATGGGTGAGTTGACATTCTTTTTGGGACTCCAAATTAAACAACTCTCGGATGGCACATTCCTGAGCCAAACGAATAATGCGAAGGAATTGATCAAGAAGTTCGGAATGGCCAAAAGCAAGACAAGTCCTACACCTATGGCAACAAATGCAAATCTCGCTTCGGATCCGAGTGGCACGCCGGTCGACATCACTCAATACCGAGCTATAATAGGTAGCCTACTCTATTTAACCGCTAGTAGACCCGATATAATGTATGCGGTATGTCTATGTGCTAGATTCCAAGCAAATCCCAAAGAATTGCATTTAAAAACCGTTAAAATAATTCTCAAGTATGTTAAAGGTACATTAAATTTGGGATTATGGTATGGGAAACAATCGGAATTAGACTTGATAGGATATGCCGATGCCGATTTTGCCGGAGACCGTATGGATAGAAAGAGTACAAGTGGTACTTGCCAATTTCTTAGTGGATCACTTGTTTCTTGGTCAAGTCGCAAACAAACCTCGGTTGCCCTTTCCACAACGGAAGCCGGGTATGTTGCGGCCGGTAGTTGTTGCACACAAATTCTGTGGATGATCCAATCTCTGAATGATTATGAAATTCGCTTCCGCAACATCCCAATTATGTGTGACAATACGAGTGCCATTATGATTTCCAAAAATCCAGTTCTCCATTCTAGAACTAAGCACATAGAAATACGACATCATTTTATTAGGGATCATATTGAAAAGGGTGAAATACAACTCATACATATCGACACTACAAACCAAGTGGCTGATATCTTCACAAAACCTTTAAATGCTCACCAACATAATGAATTAAGGTTTAAATTAGGCATGCTTGAACTTAAGGACTAATTCAACATAGTGTAATTATATACTTCATTGTCAAGCATAGCAATCAAATATCATTTTTCATCTGAAATTTACAGAGAAGAACGTTATACAACGCTTTATAAAACGTTACAACGGTTTCAGCTCTCATTATAAACTGAACTGCAAATATTTGTAAAACGTTAGTAACGTTTTTAGAAACGTTAAAAACGTTACTAACGTTTTTCAAAAGGATTTTGTTAAGTTTTTGAAATTTTGAACATCAGTAAAAACATCTGAAAACGTTATAACGGGTTACCAAACGTTATAACGTTTTACTCCAAAAATCACAAAATCTTGAACTTAAAATTTCCAAAATTTCGGTGAAAAAGTCAGTGGAGTTCGTTATGTAACGTTTGGTAAAACGTTGTAACGTTTTCAGTGAGAAAACGCCAATGCCAGTGAAAAGTCGCACCTTTTCTCTTTCCTTCCTCTTAAACCCTTCTTCCTCTTCGTTTTCTCTCTCTCTCCGCCGCCTCTTTCCTCTCTTCTCTACTTCTCACCCAAATCTTCGCCAAATCTCAAGATTTTTTTTAATTTCTTCTCTCCTCTCCTCCCTCTACTCATATCTACTCTTCAAATCTCTTTCTCTCCTCTCCTTCTCTCTCATTGTCTCTTCTTCTCCATTAAAACCTAGCAAGCCATCTCTTCAATCCCGCCAATCCGACCGCTCGATTGACGATCCGTCTTCGCCATTGCCCTTCTAGCGCTCTTCTCGTCATTAATTGGTGTGAGACTTCTCAATAGGTAAATTTTTTACTTTCACTTGTCAACTTAACTATGTCAAATAGACCGTTTAGAACCAAATTGGTCCCAAACAGGAACAAACGCACTAGAACTAGTGCATCGGAAGGAACGAGTAGTAATCCTACAATTGTTAATCACACTATCACCCGTACCAACCGGTACCCTTTTCGGGATATAGAAGCCTACAACAATTATATCGGGGGAATTTGAACACAAAACCCTCACCCCTTGCTACTATTTTGACAAATCTACCCAAACCTTCTCTTCGCATGAAGACCGAAAAATCGTGGAATACCTTCTTCATTGGAATTGAGACTTGTTTCTAAAAATCAACGACCCTTATGATGCCACCATCACAAAAGCCTTCGATGCAAATCTCAAGGTTAGTGAGAGTCCGTTTGTGTTTCATAGCTATGTATGTGGAAGAGAAATTGAACTATCTCTCCAAAACCTATCTCAATGGCTTCAATTGCCCAATGAGGGTGAGGAAATTTACATCCTCCGTAATTGGCCAAGGGGAATGCCTGAATCGGCCGATCACTACAAACGATGGTTTAAATTGAGTTATAAACCCGGTGACTATCTCTACATGACCCATCTACCCTCACTTCACAAGCTACTTTTCCTTCTCATTAACAACATTCTTGTTCCGAAGGCTGCAATCAAAACCAACTTGGAAAGGGGTCCGATGTTCTATCTTCGCCATCTCATAACCTTAGACTAAGAGAAGAAATTCAACCTTCCATTCATCATACTCAATCATATGAAGAGTGCCCTCTCGAGCAAGGTCGCATGTTTACCTTACGGCCATTTCATTCAAAGGATCATTCGAATGAGCGGAATCAACTGTGATATTCAAACCTCACCCGAATTGCTCCTTACATCTCCTATTCACTTGATTGATCTTCTCCCTAAATACGGGTGGCGACAAGGAATCTCAGAATCGGGCCTACCTCACCTCAAATCCGATGCTAGACAAATCAACCGATGGATCCCCGAATTCTCAACCGAACCAGTATTGGGACCCAAGGGCACCTGAGCCGATCCCCGTTGAACCTCCACAAGTCGGTGATGCAAACCAAGTTCCACCACAAGTTGGTCAAGGTGACTTCCAAGCTTTCACTCAACAAATGGCCGCCTTGGTTGAACAAATGCGACAAATGAACGAAAATCAAGGTACTATGTCTAAACGCATTCAAAGAATGAGCGTTCGGATCAAGAAAAATACCGAAGCCATTAAATCTCTTTGATGAAGTTCAAACCGACCTTGTGAAGCGATATGTGCGATTCTTTGGTTCATCGAATGCCTCAACAAGTCAAGCCCCACAAGATGACGAGGACGATGAAGACGACGAAGACGATGAAGATGATGATCATGAAGATGGCATGGATGAAGACGACAATGACGGAATTGATCCAAATTGATCTCTCACCTTTAAAATTCTCAAATTTCAAAACCTACAAGTTTACTAAAAATTTTTTTGCTATGCTTGACTTGTGGTTGAACTTGATTGTTTTTGCTTGCATGTTTGTCTAACTTTAATTGCTAGATGTTGAATGATTTGGTAGTTTGAACAATGCTTAATTTCAATTGATTAGTTAGTTTTATTGTGACAAATGACATGCTTGTGACTTGACTATCCGAGGTTGAAATTGAAAATTGTGTATGGTTGGATAAGTCAAAACCTCAATTTGGTTGTTAAAAATGTTAAATTATTGGCGTTATATTACAAAATTGAGGGCGAGTGCATATTTTGAGGGGAAGCACTCAAATGTTGTTCTATTTTTCTCCCGTTCGTCGATTTCCAAAAGGGGGAGAAATTGCAAGACGTGCAAAATGATAGACTGCCATATTTATGGTAATTGTTTCATTATGAAAAAAATTCAAATTTTTTTGGGAAAATCAAATTATGCACTTACTTGCATTGTATATTTTGCAAATCGTCAAAAGGGGGAGATTGTTGTTTCAAGCAATTCTTTTTTTTGGTCTATTTGACTAATTTGCAAAACATACAATAAATTGAATTTTACGATTCTTTCTATTTGAGATTTCATGCAGGTTCAAGATATATGGAATTGCAATATGCATAAATTGAACTGAAGAAAACATCAAGAGAATTATCAAGAAATTAGATTGTAAAATTACAAACTTGGTAAAGTAGCTTTTGGTGTTGTTTCAGGGTACAAACGTTACAACGTGCTACAAAACGTTATAACGTTTTCCCCTATGAAAAAACCTGCGAAATGAACAAATCAAAATGCCAAAATAGATAAAAACGTTACCAACGTTTCATAAAACATTATAACGTTTTAATTAAATTTCCACAAATTCAAAATGGCTATGTTGATCGTTTGATTTCCAGTGGAGATCGTTATGTAACGTTTTATAAACGTTACAACGTTTTAGAAGCTCAATTCTCAGAATTTACAAAAACGATGAAAACGTTATAACGTTTTAGAAATCAAATTCACAGAAAAATATGACCTAATTCAAAATCCATTGAAACGTTGGTAACGTTTCATAAAACGTTGTAACGTTTTAGACCAAAAAGCTCTTTCTGAAGCTGTCTCTATAAATAGAACTTTAGGCTCCTTTCCAAAGTAACTAACAGCCGACCCTAATTTTCAAAAACCTGATTTTCTGTGAGCTTGAGTTCTACGATTGTTGTGAGAGCTTATAACTTCAAATCCCTCAAACAACCTCAAATCCACTTCACTAATCTTGAGTTAGATTAGATTAGAGTGAGCTATTGAGTGTTTCTCTTGCGAACATTAATCTCGAAGACTTCGTTCTTCTTTCTAGTTGGCCGTGTGACTTCCCGTTGGTTGTAAGGGCTCACCGATTCACAAGTTGTAAACTTTTCTAAGTTGGGTAATAGAAAGACGCACCAAGAAGTTGGTTGCGACGCCCCGGAGACGTAGGCCGTTGTTTTGCCGAACTCCGTTATCACTCCGCATGTCAAATTTCTCTAAACTCTCCTATTTACTTTTTAACTTGCAATTATTTGTTTTAAATAGAAGGTTAAGTGGTGCATTTAGTTTAACAATTTTCCCTTTATAAAAATTTATTTTGCAGAAGACATTTTCGTGCAGATTCTGGAAGTGGGAAGAGGACTATGAGGCATATCTTCGTGACATTGGAGTTGTGATGCGGAGTGATCCCGAGCATATCTTCCACAACCGAATTGACGCTCGATTTGATAATGAGCTTGGAGAATTGAAGAAACAAAACTCTCAAATAATACTCCTTCTTGTTATAAATATTACCATTATGATTAGTATATTGATTGTAATTATGTGCAAGTAGTGTGAAGTGTAGAATCGAAGTCCATTTTGATGTTAGGACAGTTAGTTGAACAAGCTGGGTTGGGTGCTAAGTTTTTGAAGGGTCCTTCTGTTGGGTTGGGTTAGTATTTTGAATGTTGACTGTGACTGGAATTTAATAGTGTGGCTGAATTCAATTCAGTTTTAGAAATATTTGCTATGTTGTTCTTCTTTTCTTCTTTTAACTTATCACGTTTCTGTTATTATTCAAAGTGCATATGACTTAAGATGCATATGACTTTGGGTTTGCAATTGAAATAATTTTGGTTTTTTGAGTTTCTTCTTTTTGTAACAAGAATTCCTATGACCATCTCTCTTATCAGTGTTGTATTTCTAAAAGAATATGATAGATTCTGTAAAGACTGCCTGTTTTTAGCGGGTAGATCCAGTTTCTTCTTTTTGTGTCTATGAGGGTAGATCCAGTCTGTTGAATTAGAACAATTTTGATTGAAAATCACAGTTGCATTCAAGCATAACAAAAATCAGCTCAACAAGCATAATTGAATCACACTGCAGTTTTAATTAGAACAGTCAACAGTTTAGTCTAGCAATGCAGTCTACAAAAATCTGCTCAACAATGCAGTCTAGCAATGCAGTTTAGTCTAAATTGTAAATCTTGACGGTAGCATCCAAGGTCTCTAATTTCCTGTCCATAATAGGAAGCGCAAATTATATCTTGAAATTATCACACAAACCGAATTAGAACATAACATATAGTAAAATATTTATTTGCAAAAACATACATGTACTGGTTGACCATCGATTCAAAAACAACAAAATATAGTAACTTAGTTATGCTAAGCATTATTTGACAATCTCCTCCTGCAAACACCAAAATATTTAGATTATGAGTGAGAATGTCATTTGGAAGTTTTTGGTGCATGAGTAAAACGACATTTACCTCTTATTGCTGTTTGGTCTAGAATTGAGAGCATCCTCAGGATCATCGGGAAGGGGAGCTTTGCATGTCCTTTCTTGATGGCCAAATTGGTAGCATCTCTTGCATTTTTGCCTTCTTGTCCCTAACTCCAAACAACTAGGAATCCTCTGCTTTCTAGGCCTACCGGGTGGTCTTTTCATTTGAGGTGGATGCACTTTGAATCCAGGATCAACACTTACCCATTGTGACTTGTCAGTCATAGGTCTGATGACACCCTCGTATGCAACTCTGAATTTAGCAACTGAGAAATAATCGTGCACATAATCCTGCATACATGCTCCTCTAAGTGTGCAAATGAATGCAATGGCATGCATGCATGGCTTGCTAGTAAGTTGCCATTCTCTGCATGTACACTTCTGTCTATCCAATTCCACCGCATGCCTCCATGGCTTGCCTTCCGAGTCCATTCCACTCACCTCCGCACAGTTATTACCACCTCGACTGATTCTAACCTTTCCTATGTTCCTACTCTTTACATTCAATTGTTGGATGACATTTGGAAGAATAACACCTTCAAGTTTACTCCCTACTGTTCTCCTTTTGTCAAATGTTACCATTATTAATTGCCTAATTTGATCAACGAGATCAATGATATGCAAACCCTTATACTCTTTGATCCAACTATTAAAACTCTCTGATATGTTATTATTCACGTACTCACACTTTGATAGCTTAGAGAACTTACTCCTACACCAAAGATGCTTGTGATTAGTCTCAAGAAATGCAATAGCTGCTGGTGCTGCTTCGTTAACCATCCTCAAGTGGTATTCACTCTTCTCTGTTGTGTACGCCTTTGCTGTGGGCCACATGTGAGTAGCAAATATATCACCATGAAACCTCTTTTTGAAGTTTGACATCAAATGTCTCATGCATTCCCTATGCTCAGAATCGGGGAATACGCTTGCAATAGCACTTTCAAGTCCCTTTCCTGCATCTGAAGATATGGCCAAACCCAATGGATTTCCAATTGCCCTTTTCAGCTGAGCCATGAACCATGCCCAATTTGCAGTTGTTTCCAAGTCAAAAACTCCGTATGCAACTGGGTACAACCAATTGTGCCCATCAACACCTGCAGCAGCCGCCAACTGACCTTTGTACTTGCCCGTCAAATGAGTTGAATCAACACCCAAATATGGTCTACATCCATGCAGAAACCCATCGATACATGGCTTCTGAGCCACAAATATCTTGCTGAACACCATCTTATTGCCAACCTTTTTGCAATCTATCTCAACAATGCTCCCATGACATCTTTTCTCCAACTCACCCTTAAAATTGTACATCATTTGAAAGCTTTCCTCCCATGACCCATGGATCTGATCAAGAGCAGCTTTCCTTCCCGACCAAGCCTTGCCATAAGACACCTTGATATGAAACTCGTCTTCTAACTTACTTTTAACTTCCTTGGCTCCAGCTGAGGGATTCTTTCTTAACCAATCTCCCACTCTATCTGATACCCAAGAACTAGATGCCATTTTTCCGTCAACCATGGTAGTGGATGGGCAAGAATGAGCATATGGTAATTTCTTCACCTATAAATTACAAACAAAAGTCTTGTCATATTTACATATTCATCACATATTTGAATCATAAATTATGCATGCAAATGAAATTATTCATCACATACCATGAAAGTTCTCTCATCTTGGAGTCTAGAAGCATGAATTCTCCAAGGACAACTAGTAGCTTTGCATTTTCCTATGAACCTAGTCTTGTCCGACTTCACCGTACAAACTTCAAACTCACTTTTTATTGCAAAATGCCTCAACGACTTTCTAAAGACATCGACATCGGGGAATAATGCACCAACCTCTATTTTAGGATTTTCATGGTCAAATGCAATAACCCCTTCACTTTCAACGGCATCATGGACCACTTGGCTCCTCTACATTCTCATCATCGTGGCAATAAATGTGCTCATCATTAACACCCACATATTCATCAGGATCAGGATTAGGATCGTCAAATTGATCAGTTTGTCCTACAATCCGACTGTTCTGAGATCCCCCTACCTGACTACCAAGTGCAATAGCTGGTGCTAGCTGGGTTGAAGTGTTACACCCCTGAGAGCTCTCAACTTGGCTCTGATTACCAGGTGCAATAGGTGGTGTTTCTGGGTCAACCCTATATGAAAAATGCAATGTAATTAATTAACAAATTTGATTGAAATTATTAACAAGCAATTAGTAACAAGTCTATTAGCAACAATATACATATTTATTTTGCAGATCATGCCTTCTAATAATGTGGAAATAACAATGATTAGTCCTTGCTGGCAAATTGGCATTTTGTGGTACCAAGCAGCAAAATAAATTTGCAGAGTACTGTCATAATTGAATCCTAAAATTAGTTTATGGTTAAATTAAATTTATGCAACTCCTGGGGCCATGTTTTAAAGCTTCCTTCACACAGAGCAATAAAACAAATTTTAATGCAGACATCAATTAAATTAGGAAACCACTTGAAGAATGTGTAGGGTCATATTGTATTTGTTGGACCTACTGCTCCAATCCTCCTTACCAGAATAATTCTTTCGGAGGGAGCAGTGCAGTAGCAAGAAATTGAAGATATTATATAAAAAGTCATACATAATACATTTTTTTTTAGAAGGCATAATCTGCAAAATAAAGGACAGCAACGCAAATCTCAGCAAAGCAAATCACAGTAAGTCTATTAGCGCAAACCAAAGCAATTGCCCTAAATGAATTTTCATATATATGTTTTCACAGCAAAGCAATTAGTATAAATTTTCACAGCAAAGCAAAGCAATTAGATAACATTGAAATTAGTAACAACCAAAGCAATTACTAACAAGCTTATATATGTTTTAACCAAATTTGATTGAAACATCCTAAATTTTCATAATAAATTTGCATCAAGTCAAGTGAAGCAAAATTATTACTGTAAACGAATTCTACTCATAAATCTAACACTTACCCACTAGGAATCCATGATTTGTCCATGTCATCTATTCAGACGTACTGACTTGCTGGAAGGCGGACTCAGAAATTGAAGGTCAGAATTAGAGATTATAGCAACTTATTGGCAAGGAGAGGCTAGGGTTAGGAGATAAAGGCCCTAGTGTTGGCGGAGAAACATTTCAAGTAGGTTGTCTTTCCGAGTAACAAGGAGGAACAATATTTAGCAGGCTTTTAATTTGGCAGAAAAAACAAGGAGAGGCTAGGGTTCGCACCTTGGTGGACACAAGGAGAGAACATAATGCTTATTTGTATTTGGAGGGTATTTTCGTCCATTTTTATTTTATTTTTATTTTAACATGATTAAATTGGTATTTAGGGCAAAATTACAAATTACTTAGATTTGTAATGGCATTGACAAGAACTCTAAGTTTGTAGTGGCAATTTTTAAAATTGAAGGTTTTTGAGTGGCATAAAACAATTCTCCCAATACAAAAACATAATGTTATTCAACCAAGTTGAATATGAAGAAAAGTAAACAAAAAGTAGCAAAAGAGAAAACGAAAGCTTAGACAGAAAAATACAAAGGTACTTGTGTGATTATAAAATTAGATTTTAGGACTTCAAAAAAGCTTTGTGTGATTATAAAGGAGTCAAGTTAGTATGATATTAGTGTCATTTTAGTTTATATAACACCAACTTCAAAACCTATCAAATTGACTTCAGACAGTGAATCCAAACCGATGTACTTCATTAGTTGTGCGTTTATATGCAAAATTTATAATTTTTCGGATTTACATAGTATCAATTCAAGCCGTTAAATATATGAGTTTTTAAGTTAGTTTTACTGCATTTATTTTTTAATATTTTTGGCTGATTGATGCGGGCTCCTAGGCTGATATTCCGAGCTCCTAGGACTGTAGGACCACCAGGGGACGTACGGTGGGCTCATCGGGCTAAGTTCAGAGCTGTATGCCAGTACTCGGTACAAGTGGCCTGAGGGCATTCGGTTGAATTTAGTTCATCCTCTACTGTTTTTTCTTCTACCCTCTGGTTGCTGTCCTGTCTTGCCCTTTGAAAGTAGAAGTTGTAAACAAATTATAATTAGTTTTGTCAATAATATGCAAACTCTAAGTCCACAGAGACCTCACTCGGCTAGGCCATACATAAAAGGTAAAATAATGGTTCAGAAAATGACCTTCTGTTGACTTGGAACATGTTTAAAGGAAAATTAAGATATAAGCTTCAAGTGTGAGAACTAAAAAGTAATATTATTATAAGTTTATCTAAAATACCAGTAGAGATGCAACATATGAGCAACAGACTTGCACATAGGTAAACAGAGGGCAAATGAAAAACATTGAATCTCATCCCTAATAGTACCATTTCAGAATTGTTTTTCAAATTTTTTAGTCTTTAGAAATGTTTTCTTAAGTTATAACAAAACAAAAATACTATAAAACATATAAAAAAAACTGAAATTTACAAAAAAAAAAAAAAAATACTTTAATTTATTTCTGATTTTTTAGATAATTTTTCAGATTTTTTTTTAAAATTAGCACACATTTTTGAAGTAACAAATCATCACGATCTAAAAAAAACAGCATAGTACGTATACTGGCACAATATGTCGAAGTACGTTGTACCAAACTGTGTCGTGCCATTAAACGTATTGTGTTCGTCTCTGATATTATGTGGTACAGCATAACACGCTATGTCTAGAAATATCGACGTATTAACACGATGCAGCCTTGTTCTGGACACACCAAAATACGTATATACACAATACCCTAGATTCGTGCATGGTGAGAATTTTTTTTTTTTGCTAAAAATTCAGTTCGTTTAGAACTTTAGAAGAGATCAAACTATTTTTTTTATTCCTTCTACCGAATCGAAATATATATATAATTCATATAGAATCATATATTATTGTAATATTATTTCTATAAATAAAAAATTATGTTGAAAGAGACATTATCATTTAACTAGATTGAGATTCTTTCCAAGTGCTTGATCAGGAATTTTGGGGACGGAATTAGAAACCTAGATTTGACCACATGATTGAAAAATTAATATCCTAAGCAAAACAAAGTAAACTAAACTAATGCTTATTCAACCGGCATTTTTTTCCATAACCAAAAAATTAAATAATATAATATTAATAACCAAATTTTAAAAAATATTTTATCTATAACCAAACCGCCCAAATGTGGGGCGGTCCACTGTGCAGACCAAACCGCCCCTCTGTGGGGCGGTCTACCCTCAGACCAAACCGCCCCCTCGTGGGGCAGTCTGATATATATATATTTTTTTTTGTATTTTGTGTATAAAATGATTATTTTCTCTCTCCAAAGTCACAATAATCCACTCACTCTTCTTCCACTCACAATAATATAAAATGATTATCAGGTTTTGTAATCGAATTGAATAGTTAAAATTCATCTAAGGAAAATGGTTCACAACATAAGTTAATTGAATAACTTACAAATATAAATACAATATTTATTGAATTAACTCTTCCTGCGTCCGAACAGACGAAGTCTACTTCTTAGGATTCTGGAAGTGGATGACGGCACGACACTAGCAGTTGTAGAACCCTGACTACTCCCTGAGTGGCTTCCCTGACTGGGTCGCCTGCTTCCAGAAGGTCCCACATCGGCAACCACTCTAGCATTCTCTCTTTCGTTGGCTTCGTTTATTGCCTCTTCAATGCATTTCATTGAACATTAAGTATCAATATTTAAATTTAATTTCAAATCATTTTTAAGTTGCGTACGATCATCTACATACCTCTAATCTGCCTGTCAGTAGTCGAACGGTGAGCCTCATGTCCCACTCGCCGACCTTGCATCCTGTCCATTTCCATTACGCGCCGCTTCTGTTTCCTCCTCCCCTTCCTGATCCATTTCTTATCAGGAACCACCGTAGGCCCAAGGTAGTACGGCCACTGGTACTGGTTGGGGTAGCTGTGAAATGATGCTCCCCAGGTGTTCAGAAGGCAATCGGTACGGTAATAGTTGTCAACAAAGACGTCTTCAAGGAAATTTCGTTTTCGACAAACCGCCATAACATGAGAACACGGAATGCGAACTAACTGGGGGCCTTGGCACTCGCACGTTACTTGATTGTTCGCGCCTAAAATGACTCTGTACTTGCAATCGCGTTCATGAGTTTGTATAATGCCACTTTGTCCCACCACCGGTGGAATGATCTCACTTGGAACCTGCACTTCATATTCCGTACCTGTGCTGCCATATGCTACAACGTGCATGACAGAACCTTTTTCTCTGTGTTTTCTTAATTTCTCCTCCACTCTATCTGAGAATAGTTGGTCCCTACTCGCTAATCTTGGTTGTGATCATAATCCAGGTTGTTTTGGGTAGAAGGTCCAGCCCCAGTATCCAGGTTGTTCTTGGTAGAAGGTTCTCTCCTGACACCAACTGGTTGAATCGAAACTTTTTTGAAAAATAGGTCCATTACCGGGATTAAATTGGACTCAAAAAATCCATACATAGCTTTCCATATATCCTGCTCTTCTATAGGATATTTTATATAATAAGGTTTGGCACCGGGCGGTTGATTGTTAATTCGGGTACTGATTTGTACGGTAAATTGGACACGGTCCCAACCGGTTTGTTGCATTATTACTTCCTTTACTTCATAAATTGAAGTATTGGCATTCACCTGGAAGCCGTAAGTCGCATCTTTCGAGTATTGGCATCCGAACTCTCCTTTCGTGATTTTTCCACCCAAGTACAATGCAATGAACATTTTTGAGTTTTTTCTGACATTACAAAAGAAATTTGTCGTTCAATATTAACTTTTTTGTTTATTTATGAAATTTTTAACATTTAAAAAAACCTCGGTCACTGTTGAGCGTACTGTTGATTGCAATCGCCTCAGAATCGCCTAAAAAATCGCCTCGTAGCACTGTTTGAGAGCAGAAGTTAGTTTGGAAGAAGAGTGAGTGGATTATTGTGACTTTGGAGAGAGAAAATAATCATTTTATACACAAAATACAAAACAAAAAAAATATATATATCAGACCGCCCCACGGGGGGGGCGGTTTGGTCTGAGGGTAGACCGCCCTATAGGAGAGCGGTTTGATCTGCACAGTGGACCGCCCCACGTTTGGGCGGTTTAGTTATGGATAAAATATTTTTTTAAAATTTAGTTATTAATATTATATTATTTAATTTTTTGGTTATGGAAAAAAATGCCGGCTTATTCAATGCAGGAGCTTTGTCAGTCTATCATTGGTTTAATAGATCCCACCGGTTTATCTTCCATTTTGTCTTATTCAGTCGCTTTATTGACCTTGTATTGTTTTAATGCTTTTTCTGTGGCTCTTCGTGTAGCGAGACAAACTTGAAGGGATAATTTCCTAGATACCCTTCAAGATATCTCCAATTTCTTATTTACCGCTAGTCTTAAATCTATCTTATTATTATAAGAGTGATGCTTCCGTGGACCCAAGGACCTATTTGTAAAATGAACATATCTTTATTTTCAAAGTTCAAACAGTCGATCCGAACCGTTCATCTTGTTCTCCATATTAATATGTGCTTGGAGACCAAATTTTACATTTTTCTGAATTTTTTTACTATTTATTAAGATGGTACAAAATTCAATGGTCTGAATTTGATATTTTTTGTACCCATCTTAATAAATAGTAAAAAAATTCAAAAAAATGTAAAATTTGGTCTCCAAGCACATATTAATATGGAGAACAAGATGAACGGTTCGGATCGACTGTTTGAACTTTAAAAATAAAGATATGTTCATTTTACAAATAGATCCTTGGGTCCATGGAAGAATTTGCCTTATTATAAACCATAAAAGTTGAATGTGGTGTTACTGTAGCAATGAACAGTAACACCCCGCTTCTCTGTCTTACGATGAAATTTTGATGGATCGGATCATTTTGTGCTCACATCATCTCACGTCATCGGCCAATATCATCAATCTTCGTTACCGTTTGATGGAAATTTAAGGAACCCGATGTCTTCGTCTGACGTTCGCTGATGTCAACTTCCAATTTACTCCCGTTCGCTTCTCGAATCCGTCCGAAATTTACCAAGGTGTCATCTCCTCTTCCTTCTACGCTTGACACGTATTTTCCCTTTGGTACGTGTTGCCATCTCCCGCCTCCCGGATTCTTTGTCACGATCCTTCTTCTTAGGTTGCATCACTCCCGACTTCCTCTTTCTTCTCTTCCTCCCCTTCTCTTCTCTGTTTACTCTATCGAAATTTCTAAGACGAAATACAACAGATAAATTGCAGCCTCTACTGCGATTGGGGACCGCATCTTCTACAAGAAGAAAGTCCTCTCATCTACTCGCTCTCAAAATTGAAGTGCATGAAGTTGTCGCCCAGAAAATACATAAACGACATTGCAATTGGGTACGGCGTCCTCCAGCTGAAGTAGTTCATATTGTTCACTCTAATTGAGGTACAGTTTTCCTTTTACATAACATTAATTTCCATTACGTATTTGTGCATCTATGTAAATTATCAAACATCTTCCCTGAAAAAATATGTCAATAACAGCAGTGTGGCCGAAAATTGGATAACCCATTACCCATAAAAATAGGCTGATACTAAACCATGCACACCATGTGCTCGATAAAACTCCCCGCTCTGTTTTTGAAGATAGCCAAGTGCACAACTTATACTCTCATAAACCTCCAAGAAATAGCTAACAACGTTGAATCACCACGTCCAAATTCTCCTCCAGTTACTAAACTTGAAGATTAACACGATTGGACATGAACCAGATACATCCTGGTCACTTGCCTACTTCAATTCTCTTGCTTCCACCAAAATTTTCACTATCTTTTTTTATTGAGCCGTATTTCAGTAGATTGATGATCTCCTGAGTCAGTTATGGTAATACTACCTTCTCACTTTGTCAGAATTATGAGAAATGCTTGATTGTCTTTCAAAGACTCAAGGTATATATTTCTGTCTTCAGTTTGCAATGCTATTGATGATTCTTCTGAATAATTCCAATTAAAGGAAGTAAAATGACTCTCTATTTTGTAGGAATCTGAGTTCAGGCCATCAGTAATAAGTTATGGGTGTCTTATCAGCTGGTATGTGAAGGTACTTAATTACTTACCAACAAATCATTTCTTAAACCTAGACAAGGCAATCGAATCAATGGAGAAAGGATGTTCATCTACGCTCAAATTGCTTTAAGAAAAACAGAGAATTTTAGGTCATGAAAGAATGAAAATGAGAATTATGTTACTTTGACCACGGTTCACCTGGTCATTTTATTTTTCTGTAATAGATCTGCTTATTTTCCACATATATTTTCCCCTTTCTAAAAGAGGAATAGGACAGGTTTTCTTGATATTCTTATTGCACCCTTCTGCAGTCCAAATGATTAGAGTGGGAAGTTGTTTTCACAGTGAAGGACTGAAGGTATGTTTTCTTTCTTTCTTTACAAAAATCAGATTCCTAATCCATTTGAATATTATGTTAACAGAGTTTATATATTTTTAGGCAAACGACTCTGAAATTCCTTTGTTGCACAGATACAGTGGTATATCTCATGAAGGTGGCTTTATCTTTTGTGGTATGCCTGGCCATTTTGTTTGTTGATCTATAGAATTTTCTTCATTGTCCATTATTAAATGTGAAATACATGTTGTCCTTGACATGTTAGGAGGAGAGGAGGCTCTTTTATGTAGCAATGACATGTGATAGGAGGAAGCTTCATATTTTGCACATTGCACTGGATTTTAATCGTCAAGTCAATCATATTTTAAACGTAATACTGATACTGATGATAGTAACAATAGCAGCAATAATAATATCAAGTAATATATTCCTAATCCTACATGAACAGGGGTGGAGCCAGACTTCTAAACTATGGCAGTCAATCATATAAAATCTTCATCTTCATGTTAAGAATGGGGTCAATGTATAGTACTCATGACAATTTACTCTAAATTATATTGAAAATCATATATAAATAAATAACTAATAAATAAAAAATAGGGGTCAATTGACTCCCATTCATATATGCTCCATCCGCCTCTGTACATGAAGAAGATTTTTTTTTTTTGGTCTGTGTTTGCAGCTACTACAACCATCAAGATTTCTTAGCAAGCTTCCACATGCACTTCTTTAAATATCAGGTAGTTTTCTAATATCACATTTTGATTAATTTTCCATTGTCAGGATTCTCAGGAAGTGAATATTATCTCACTGGTATAGTGGTCTTGTGCCTTTTTTTTTTCTTTGATTTAACTTTTAATCGAGCTTCCTTTTTCGTGCTTATTTACGTGATATTTTCCTCTTTTTTTTTTTTCCTTTTTTTGGCCAAGAGGATGAAACTGAGTTTTTATAGCCAACCAATTGGATTGTCTAATGAGATGGAAATGTACCTTGCACATTACACACACACACACACTATACGAGACTTGAAACAACGGGGTCCAAACCCTAAGGAGAGACCTCCATTTGGAGGAAACGATAATAAAATCACTGAATGTAGAAGTGGAAGCTCATGTTTGCCAACAGAGTTAGCTCAATGTGCCATGATAATGAGTTCCTGAAGAGGTAAATATATTTTCAAAGGAAGAATTCAGATTACTTTACTTAAGACTTAGGAGTATATTTCTG
This sequence comes from Carex scoparia, assembly GCA_024447655.1. Classification (NCBI taxonomy): domain Eukaryota; kingdom Viridiplantae; phylum Streptophyta; class Magnoliopsida; order Poales; family Cyperaceae; genus Carex; species Carex scoparia. The sequence continues at coordinate 1,614,800 of JAJHPE010000014.1, forward strand.
AATATTTGTTTGTAAGTTTGAAACAGAATGTAGGTCAATTGTGTCTTAGTTAATGCACCAATGGACTAGAAAACAAACTTCCCAAACCCTAAAGAGGCTGCTTGATAAATTACTCGTCAAGTTGCCATTCTTCACTATGAAATAAGAGGTCTAAGTTGTAGTTCCTTATATTTTTGATGTATTTTTGTTTTAAATTGACAAGATGGTTTTGTCATTGATGAACGACTGAGGGGCAAATTGGTGCCCTTAAGAAGCTAAATCTTAGACCCTCTATTAATACTTTAAACTATATCTTAGACCTTCCATTAATACATTAACAAACTACACCATACACCCTAATTTGAGGGTTAAAAAAATTGGACAGTTTGTATATAGAGTTCACCTCCTCTCCCCTTGTCTCCCTCTCAAAATTTAGTGTTCTGGAGCAAATGGAGTCTGGTCAGGTCCGGCCACCCTGCCTTTATGTAACATCTTCTGCAACACAGGTTTAGTTACACAATAACATGCATAAATGTAAAATCCAGGACTAGAAGGGCATAGGTGAAATTCATATTTCATGGTTATAGTTCTTTACTAGGTATTAACTATTACATTTTTTCCAAGTTCATTTGGTGACTCTTTAGATATCCCACTGGATTTTTATCTGCATTGGTCATGTACGAGGGATGTGAATGTGTGTCATCACTAAATCAGTACCCTTATGTGTTATGTATTTTTTTCATTTATTTATTTATAACAGTTTTCTTTTTGGACATGATGGGCGAATTGATTGTGATGAATTTGTTGCCATGGTGACAAAAGGTAACCATGGGGCTGGGCAAACGCACAATGAGAAGCAGTCTGAATAGAAGCATGAGGGATGTGCCTGGTACTCTGAATGTAAGTATGATTATTCTTCTTACTCTATTACTTCAAAAAAATCTGTAAAAAAAAAAAAATACATACATCTATATGTGTTTTATATGATGTACAAATTTCAAACATAGATTCAAAACCGTTTGGAATTTATAATTTTTACTGCAAAAATCCCTAAACTGCTCTTCATAGTAACAGTGTAGCAATTTCTTTTATCTTCTCTATGATTCATATGTATTATTACATTATAACCCTTCTAAAGACTAGAAGCAAGTACAGAATAAGAACCACAGAAGAAATTAAAAGAAACTCCAATGAAAGCTTGATTTTAACATCTTTTTACACTTCATGAACAATTCCCTTTAAAATTTAGCTGCATTTTCTTTAGATTTGCTTTTATCTGAGTTTGAAAGAGCTAAAGGTAGAGAACTAGCCTTTGGTCTAGTGGCTAAGGCACATGGTCTCTATGTGAGAGGTCATGGGTTCGAAACCCAGATGGGAAATCCTTTGTTGTAATAACAAGGGTATTAAATAGTTGGGTGGCTTGACCTCCAACCTTTACTCAAAAAAGAGCTAAAGGTACATCTATCTATGTAAGTTTTATTTAAAAAATAAGAAGACAAGAAAAGGAACAAATTAGATAAGAAATGGAAGAGAAACTAAAAAAGACAGTACAACGTAAAGGTAATTGCCATCAGGTAATAATGTGTAGCCCATGTAATTGCCATTAACTTACAAGCGTGCACAACTTTCTCTGATTTGAACCAATGATCTCAACATCCGGTTCACCAGCAACATGAGATCCTTTGGGACCGACCGGTAATATTCGTAATCTCCTTATCATTGTAAAGAATCTCCATGGTAGCTAATCTATTAAAGGGATCCAACACATCACCTATTATCTGACTCAATGCTAATGAATCCCTTCCCCTTATCATGCTTTTGTTAATAAGCTGGGATCATTATAAAATATATAATTGTTTGAAGGTATTACTGGAGTTTTGTGAGGGTAGGTGCTTGATTGGTTGTGTGTAGGAATGAGAAATATTTAAATGGTATTTATATGAGATATGAATGCATCTTTCTAATGTTCACTAACATTCCACAGGATTAATCTTACTTTATTTTCTTCCTTTTCTTTAGATGCTATATTAATATTTGTTGAGATGTGCACTTGCTAAACAGATGAAGTTGGATTGTTACATAGAACTATCAAAAACGATGGCACCAACAGATCCTTCAAGTGAGCTCAAGCTTCAGAAAGGGGACATAGAATGTCTGGTCCATTAACAGATTCACTGATGCATTTGTAAGTTAATTGATTTTTGTAACAACGTAGGATTTTAATGATGTTTAGAGTAATTAGGTAATTAGGTGAGAGATATAGAAAGGTAATTAGTTGGAGTATATAGATGGCTAGATAAGCTCACCACATTATGTAATTGGGACATGAAAATATGAATGAAAACTTACCAATTTGAGTAACTTTACTCTTCTCCCTTTCGCACCATTATTTTCATTTCACTAAATTTGTTCCAAATTTCATAAACTCACTTCCAGTTTGTGATGTGTTGTTACATCTTGGATGTAACTATTTTTGTTTTTTGAAATTCTGGGCCTTGACTGCTGAGATTACAGAAACATCTTGGATGTAACTATTTCTGTTATTTTACATCATTTCCCTTTTTAAATATGATTTATCATTAATTCTTGACAAGCTTCTAATTGGTTTGAAAAATAAATGGGTATCGGTTAGTTCGAATTTTCTTACTCACATGCTTCATTGAGCATTTTCCTTTTCAATTTTTCTTATCAAGTCAGTAAAGATTTGTTTGAGCTATGAACAACTGTTTAAATTTTATCAATTGTAACTTTGTAGATTGACTCCTGAACAATAGCAAGCTTCATCAGAGATGATGTTTACTGATGTGTTCTATGTACTATAATGAATTTGTGTATAGGCTATTGGATAGTGTCAGTTTTTTTTCCATTAAATAATACTTACTATCACCTATGTACGCCAACATACATAAAAAAACAGTTGCGGCGTAGCCGCAAGGACGCACCTAGTTTATTCTTTAACTCTTGCAATAATTTTTTATTTACCCATCACTTAACTAATTGTAAATTATCTCTAATTAAATTATAAAAAAGTTTGATTAAATTTTGATTATAAAATAAAAGACGGGTATCTAGAAATTGGAGATGTCTTGAAGGGTATCTAAAAACTTGTATTCTCAAATCAGAAAGCATAACCGCTATACTGATCAAACTGAGCAGCTGCTAGTATAAGAACTTGAATTTGATTTTGATAGAGCGTCGCAAAACATGGCATGATCAACGGAAGAAAAAAATGAAAGTTATTGAAAAAATAAAAATAAAATTTGTACAATTATATAATTATTTTTTTATGATTATAAAGAAAGAGTAAGAAGTTAATTTGCGACTTATTTGAGTATTAATTATAGGCCTAGTATGTATAAAATATAAATGGAGAGATCCAGCTTCTTCTTTTTTTGTAAGAGGTATCTGTAAAAAATGTTAGAGTTAACGAAGACCTCTAATAAAAAAAATTAAGCACAATCAACTTTCAGTGCATATATTTAATTGCACTGTTATTTAAAATAGACAAAAAAAATAGAGTATAAATTGGTTGTTCTTAAGTTTACCATGTTCCTTGTGTGACCGACATGTACGGTGCCTATTCGGGGATAGCGCAGGAGCCAGTAGGCCAGTATTATTTGTGTTTTGAGATTCGTGCAGAATGTGTTTGAACGGTTGTGATTTTCCAAAAAAACTCACTCAAAGTTTGAGATATCTTTAAGGATGCAAATTCCCCTAGTCGGACTAAGTTCATTGGTCACTTGCGCCACGTACATCACGGAAAAAGATTTGTAAGTCGGACTTGATTTTATTTTTCTCATGATTTTATACTCATGAGGTTAAAAAGATGGAAAACAACAGTTGTGTCATTGCAACTAAATTATCTAAATTTCACAACAATAGAAATTGCATACATATATTTGCACGTGAACAAGCAGAGGTGAAGACAGACTTTCAAACTATAAAAGTCAAACTTAAATAAGATCAATCATATAAAAAATTTCAAGCTAAGAATAAAGTCAATTGTACAATAACTTTGAAATTTTATTCCAAATTATATAAAAAATCATATATAAATACAATTTTTTTTTTTTAAAATGAAAGTTAATTAACCCATTCAATACACATCCCTCCACTTTTGTGAACAGGCTTATCAGAGAAGCACAGCAAAACATGGGTCCGGATCCCCTAACATATCTCAAAATTTGAGTTTGAATCCAGACCGTCCAATCAAATTCGGCATGCAATTTGAACTTCAAATTCAGGAAATTACAAATATATCCCTTTCCCAATTGTATTTACTATTATTCAGATCTAATCATTAACATCGTGTTTGCCAAATTGTGTGGTTTAATTTCGTTATCACATACGGGGCTATTATTTTGAGCTGTCAACAGTATGGGAGAGCAAACGCAGCTTAATCCAATGAAATTCAGCCACGCTCATGTTAGCAGGTAATATTAAAAAAGAAATTGTCTGAAATTATGTCGTTCTTTTAAGTTTACCTTTTTTGTTTGGGTTGTGAGGTTAACTTCAAATTAATTTATTGACTTGACTTTAAATAATGAATTTAAACAGCCGCAATCAATCAACTTTACAAGTGATATATTTACATGTGAAATTTTTAAATTTCGAATTAATTTAGTATAAAGTCAAGCCGTCAAAAATGATGAAAATTAAACTCATTAAAATTAATCTATAAACATTTTTTTTTGACCGCTTGAATTTATACTAAATTAAATAAAAAAATTATAAAATATATATACAAAACGCATCATGTGAACTAGATCGATTTTAGCGATTAGAATTCATTATTTAATGTCATTATGACATATTGTGGTGTTAAGCTAAATAACGAACTTGGTGAAGTTAAGAGCGTCCTAGTAGTTCTACTCCAAAAAGTTGCATATATGTTTACAAAGTTTGGGACTTTTATTTTATTTTTTCACTAAGCCAAAAAAAATTACTTTTCTTTTCTTTAAAAAAAATGTAACAGTTACCATCAATTTTCATTGTGTCATCAACACAAATCTTGTCTAAAAATCACCCCAAGTCTATAAACTTGAAAAAAAAAAAAAACACCGAATCTACAAGTGTACTTAATCATCTGTTTGCTTCATCTTGTTGGTGGTATAGTAGTTAAATTAGCCTAAATCTTTGACTAAATTCATTAGATGCTTGCGCAGTTGCGCTACATCATGGAAAAATGTTTAAGTCGGACTAGATTTTATTTTTCTCATGATTTAGTACTAATGAGATAAAAAAAATGGAAAATTATCTTAGTAGGTTAACCCGGTCTTGTTACTAATGAACAACAACTTTTAGTCTAGTGGCCAAAGCACATGAACTCTATGTGAGAGGTCATGAGTTTGAAATTCAGATAGGAGAAATAATTTGTTTATTTTTAGAGTTGGATGACCAATAGCCAGCCAACAATTTTCATTAGGAAAAAAATTATTTACATGGAGGAGAAATCATTTACAATAGATAGTTATGTTACTTGATCTCCAACTTTTATTAAAAAAAAATGAAAAATAAAATAAAAACCATTTCCGATAAGAAATAATTACTTGTAGGATTTAAAGAAGTTTCTCACAACATTCTTAAATCCTCACAGAATATATATTATTAAATTTGTTGACTTCTCAAGTCCAGGGCCGAGCAAAGTTTAGATAAATACGCGTACGTAGCGTGTGTGGAGGTGATTTAAAGGATAGCTAATTAAAATCATTATATACAATAGAATATTGAAAATGTCAGAAGATGTCCCATATGAGTTGTCATATATCTACAACAAATCATAATTCCAGCGCGTAAATTTTTTTTGCACATGAAAAAGGGATTAAATGTATATTTTTTGGGCTTCCAAAACGAATAAAGAAACGGGCAGGTCGTTGCTTGATTTAAAAAAAATAAAATAAAAAATGAAGGGTGACTAAATAACGAGCAATGACTAGTAATTTCTATGGGGTTAGAATTTGGAGGTACATAAATTAACACAAAACAAACGGACATTATTAATTTGATCACGATTGATAATTCGGACAGGGGCATAATTAAAACACCTTGACTGGGCCAATAAATACCTATCTTTTGTTGGGTTAGTAAATTCATAATGGGAGGGCATGCATGTATCGGTAGGCAAGGGAAAACATGGACAGATCCTCCTTTTCAGACCTCCAATCTGATTTGATCTGATATAGGTTGGACTTAATAGCCATTGCATCAAAACAAAGATTTATGTTCATATCCTCACTTTCTCAGAAACAAAGAAAAACTGAAACAAAATCAAGAATTGGTACCAGAAACAAAGAAGCACTGGCACTGACTAGTACAGTGAACAATAGGGGTTAAGGCACATGAGGATGTTGGGATAAGGCCACATGTCATTAGGTTCTGTTTCTAACCAAAACAAAAATCAAATCCACTGATGTATTATTTATCTTGTTGGTGTACCAAAAAAAAGAACTGCATTGGTACTTGATACAGGTGTTCAGTAGTAACAGCAACACAGAAAGAGGTACTTAAAAAAGAAGAGTAAAACTTGAAGTACATTATTCAAGAACATCATGTTTGTTGATTTTGTATATTCTGGGGAGATAACCTTTTTTGTATTGAATACTTGTTTTACAAGTCCTATTTCTATTTATATTACAAGGGATATTACCGTTTATTTTTATTCTACTTTTGGTACCTATCAACTAGTGTACCGTTTATTTTCTTTCTATAAATGGGATTTCCTATTTGATTTAATCCTAGCCCTTTGATGTCTGAGATCACTTTTCTTCTATTTCTTCTATAATTTTAACAATGTTCATCATTCACACAAAACTAGCAATCAATATGTAATGGACTCAAAAGATAGAAATATCCTCTGAGTAGTTCTGTTGACATCTTAGTTTTCGGTTCCTGGATTACGCATCCAATAAAAAGTGAGAGGACCACCACCAATCATAGCAGTATTCAGCCGAGACAATTCTGCAATCCAATTACTCCATCTGTCTGGATCAGATGAAAAATGAAAGCTCAACAAAAGAGTGAGCACTGCAACAGCAATGGGAGCTCCGACACTTGCTATGAGTTGTGCCCTCTGAAAAAGTAACATTTATATAATATAAATTACAGGATTAAATCGTAGAGCCACAAATAATAATTTAAAATAATAGAAATTATGATGATATAAAACAAATAGTACACATGAAATTAAGTACACCCAAGGAACAAACAAGTAAAGCAAGACTTACCCAATATGTCTCATGGACCTCCTGAAGTTCTCCAGGGAGGTAATTAATACCAACCAGTGCATTGGAAAAAAGGTTGCAGCTAGCAAGGAACACCAACTGCCTAATCCCATTTAAATTTAATCGATTCATGATGAGAGGAACAACATCTGTAAGGTCTCCAGGGAAGTTGTTAACAAAAACACCGGCCATTGCGTTGGAGACAACGTTCAAAGCATCGAGGGGACTGACCACCGCGTCCAATATGATCGAGTTGGACCCAAATCGTCTCCAGGGCTGCCTGTGTTTTTATCTGGGCCTTCTGGAAGAGATGTTTCAAAACTCGAAATTCGGCCTGTGTTTTGATCTGGGCCTTCTGACATTAGGGCACCCACATCTAGTGCTAGATGATCTTGGGAACTACCTGTGTTGTAGAGGTATAACTGAAAGGTTAGAGACGAAGATGGAGATTGACGATTTTTTTATTTATTTAGAAATTATAACTTAAAAATCAAATAAATCAGCCAATGGAGTGAAAAAGTTTCAAAAATAGCCTCCACTGAATTGGGCATCCGGTGGAGCTTGAGAGGGCTTAATAAATATTTAGATTCATAGGCCGGCCCTCTCAAGCTCCACCGGATGCCGAAATCCGGCGGAGGCTATTTTTGAAACTTTTTTTCACATGTTAGCTGGTTTAGTTAATTTTTGGATTATGAATTCTAAATAAAAAAAAAAATCGAGATTGACTGCTTGTGGGAAAGAGGTAATTAAGGCTGTTTTTGGTTTTAATTATATCCGTTATAGAACAAGTAGAACATATATAATTTTGGCAGTTTATTAAAATTTGATAAAATTAAATTATATTTCTCTGTACTCTATTCTCCAAACGGCGAGTCTCAAATTTGATAAAAGATAACAAATATACAATTGTAAAAATAATGAGATTTGCTTCAGATATCATATTTTAGTGGAGAAAATTTTGAAATTCATTCTAATCATATTATAAACTAAGTATATATATGTATGAGGAGGGATCCACTTACACCATTTTTTTGTGGCACCGAATTACACCTTGTTTTTAAAGTTCAAACAGTCGATCCAACCCGTTTAACATGTTGGATATATTAAAATGTGCCTGCAAATCAAATTTTATATTTTTTAAATTTTTTTTAATATTTATTAAGGTGGGTACAAAAATTCAATGGCCTGAATATAACGATTTTGTAAAATATTTAATAAATATTAAAAAAATAAAAAAATGTAAAATTTGGAGATCATGTTGAATGGTTTGGATCGATTATTTGGACTTTAAAAACTCTAAAAATGAGTGTAATTTGGTGTCATAAAAAAATGATGTAAGTGGATCCCCCCCTCTCTCTCTATATATATATAGGAGATAGGCTATTGTGCTTTGGGAAACAAAAAGCCTATTGTGCTTCTCATTTGTATCCATTAGATCTTCTTCAAGATTCGTGCCAAACAGATCAGATCAACTCTTCCCATTTTCGCTGGTTTGAATTAAAAATTCTACTGGAGACGTCCAGTTAGGTTCTAGCGACAAAAATCATTTCTCTCTCGCCGCTCTCTCTCTCTCGTACGCTTTAGGAACAGAGGAAGCATCACTGGAAAAGGGTGCACCACCACTCGCGACGATGTCGCTGGAGACCAACCGCTTGGCAAGAACAGACAAGCTCGGCGCGAATCAGGTTTAATCTGTTGCTTTTTTATTTTCTATTTGGGCCGTAAAAGTTCCATAGTATAGTGAATATTTTGAACGAAATGATGATTTATAAAGTGTTTTGCCCCATTTATTGCTGATTCCATTGTCATAGAGTTCAACCTCTGGCTGGATGGATTCTCGGATTTTTTGCGAACCCGTTAAGTTCCTGTACGAAGACCCGTTATGCGAACGATCTCTAAGGCGATCTCAATAATCATGGCGAATACCAAGATCATCCCAACTGGAGAAGGTTGGTACACGGTGCTACCACGCCGACAGAGGCAACAACCACGCAAGGGACAGAAAGGTGACAGATCCATCTTCACACGGTGCAACCCAAACTCTAATGGACATTTTTACAACCAAAGTCAGAGATATTTTGGTAAGTTCGTAGCCCATCACCTTAGAACTAGGTAAGTTCGTTACTTCCCAAAGTTCCAATCATCATAAACTTTGGTACCGGCAACATGCCTCTCTGAGAGGCATTAAAAACGCTGGTACTACAGCCACCCCTACACCCCGCCGTGTCTCTTCAGTCTTTAATGGCATTAATGAGTCTCAAATTCCCCTTGTTACAAAACACACAAACAACCCCCCATTCCTTCATCACATACCCTACACCATTAATTCCAACCCACCAAGTGCACTAATGACCAACAAGAAACCAACCACCATCAAGATAACCAGCCAACATTCAATATCTTCGCCCCAATCACCGATAGGCGATGCCATAACTCCAACCCAAACTGTGACTTATGTGCAGGACACAAGTCAGACCCCTCTCTCCCTAAGACCACACAGGTATTTAACACTACCTTAGCAAAACTTTCTTGACACTAATCCTTCCAAACCAAAAACTCTGACAGCCAACCCTCCCACTAATGGAACCCCCAACCCCTTCCTCTTCCACCCGACCCTAGACATTACCTTTGGCGAGGTCGATGTTACAATTGCCTCCAAAAGGGTCACGACCAAACAGTATGTAAGAGCAAAGAACGTGTATGCGCAAAGTGTTGGAGGAAAGGTCACGAGGTCAAATCTTGTGTCACCACCAAATCAAACACTATACGATCCCCTCGTGCCGAGGGGAAATCTGGGTGACTCAAAAATGCCTACTCATCGTCCTAAGGTGGCTACGGTTTTCATTCCGGAAATGGCCGAAATGAAGCAAGACCTTCTCGAATTAAACCGGGCCATAGTCATCGACACACGCCTACGACCTACCCATTCCACAAACATTCTCCAATCGGTCCTTATGATTGTTTGTAAGACCGACTACCCTTTTCCTTTGACCCATATGTCCGGCTCGCAGTATTTCCTACTTCTCCCATTTGGACAGGACCGGAACCACTTTCTCCTTAATTATGGCAAACCTCTGCGCGAGTTAGGCTATATCTCATACCCCTGGACACCTACAGCCAATGCTTACCCCCTCGAGTTACGATACAAGGTGTGGATAGAACTCAAGAAGATGTCGCCACAAACATGGTATATCGACCATCTGATTGCAGCAACAAGATCCTTTGGCATAGTTATCGAACATACGCCGATGAACAAGGTAACTTCTCTAGAACGAATGATGGCTTTGGTGGCAGTACCAAAGCTGGAAAATGTACCTTTCTCTGTTTCTATCTGTATCAGAGGCCTGTCCCGGGACATGGAAATCGGAGTCCATGGATGGATTGAGGAACCAATTCAAATTAACAGGTCACTGGACACAACGCCAGACAAAGAGGTATTTTTAGATGTTCAGCGCAAAAATGCACATGCTTTTGTTGCAATGGCGGGGGTTGCGGTGGAGAAATGAGTAACCATTGGGTTCGAAAAACTCATGATGGTCTGGGCAAGTTTGGGTGCCGGTCCGGCCAAGAGTGAATTAGAACTCGTCCTACACAACAGTCCCCTTTACAAGGCAGTTCACCAAGGCCCAATGGCAACAGCTGGACCTTCGGCCGGCGACCCACCGGTGGTCCCGTGCCTTGACCGGGTTTTGGTGGAGGTCAACGGTAAAGGTAAACAAATTCAAGACCTAACTCCCTCCAGTTCTCTCACTACTGGAGGCGTGATGGGAACGGGTTTTATGAGGAGATTAGACAGGGACACTATACATGGTACTTTATTCTCTCAAGGACAAGAAATTTTCACAGAGGAGGCCCAGTGATTTGATTAATTTGACAAAGGAGGGGGAACCCGAAATTCAAACCAATTCGAAAAAACACATCCTCACAGCGGGGACAAAGTCAGTGGGCCGGACTAAACAAATTCTAGTCAGTGGAGTCCCTCTAGAACTACCTATACTCATAACAGCAACAGGCCCAAGTCTACCGCACCAGGGCCCAATAGTGTCTAGCCCAACCTTAAACCGAACCATTCCTAATAACCCAAACCCAGACACGATCTCCTCTTTCAATTTTATTTCACCAACCGGGCCCCTGGGAGGATCCGATAACCCGATAACCATCTCCTCTCCAGATTTGTCTATTATAGAACCAATGTTATGCAATTTCAACCCAGGAGAAGAAAATGAGGTAAAGTCTGAACCTTTTGATGAATATGGCACCAATTGTGATTTGAACCTGGGTTCCGATCAACTGCTCAGTGGCCAATCAGAGGATTTGGAACATGATAAAAGTGAGGAGGAACCACAAGAGGAAGAACCGGTCGAAACTAAACCAACCGAGGAAGACAACCCGTCGAAGCCAGATGCCTGTGACTTGCCCCGACCGGAGGAACAATACTACCCTTACCAATGCTTTCAGGATAATTCTGACTTGGACTCCCCGAATAATGATCTGATACACGTGCCGATCAACCCACCACTAATCCCAGAATACCAATTGATCCAGGAGGAGAATAGGCGCAGGGAGGAGGAAGAGGCATTCCTTAGTGCGCTAAACGATCCTTTCCAGGCCCATTTATTTGACCAACTCTTGGCTGGAGAACCATCAGTCTTGCTGGACGGAACATAACTTCCGCCTGAATAGGTAAACACTGATTACCAGAATTTGGGTGATTCTCAGGTTGCGGAGCTGGATGACAACCTTTGCAAGGGGCCACTGCAGGTCCTGGAGCTGGAAGCAGATTAATCTCCGCCACCTCAGCCGTCGGCGCAGCTGATTCTCTGGCGAAGCGGGCGCATCTCCGAACGAGGAGTTACAAAGAAGTACAGTGACGCAAGAACTAAGGCAAGGAAATGCACGGCGAACGCTGCTGGTGCCTCCGGTCAGCAGCCACTGGACCCGACCCGCCAGGCCGAACTACTAAACCTCCTGGCAGATGAGACTATGGTGGTCCTGGGCCTCAATCAGGAGGCGGCAGCAGACGCGGACATGTACTGTGGAATTTTGGGAGGCCCTGGCGGTTCTGGTTCACCTCAGCAGGTGGTGGTGGAAGCCGTCCCTCCTATGGCATAGGCAGAACCAGTGGAGGAGACAATGATGGAATGTGACTACGAAGAATATGAAGAATATGATGAGACTCAAGATTATTGTTCGCACAAAAGTGTACTACAAAGTTTCAGTACAGCAAGCTGTACCTTTTAAACCTCGATTCTACTTCTGATTCAGACTGCAAGTGTACAAGTCCCTATCGTTGGTAATATCGGGCGTCGATCCACGGGACGGTTCAATAACTTAACTAGATTTTGACCTAATTTATCTTCAAACTAGAAGTGTTGAAAAGGTTTGAGTTGGTTGAAATTTTGGTTAACAATATTATAAGGTTGCAAATAAACTAAACTGGAATTCAAAACTAATTTAAAACAAGCGTTTCCGGGTTTCGATTTCATCTCGCAACTCGCCTCTTGCTCGACACGACCCGTGTACTCTCGTACACGACCCCTGCCACACGGCCCGTGTAGTATCCTACACGGTCCGTGTCGACTCGAGTGAAACCTGCAGGTTGTCCGGTTTTCGCGCCGATTAATTACGTGTAGGATGAACCGACCATACCCGATGTTTCTAAACCTCAACTCTCGTTTGTTGGCTAAATAAACTCGATAATGGAAATACAATTCAATCCTCTTAGGGTTCTAACCTAAACTCTCGTTCGTTGGTTTGAAATGCCTAAGTTACTTGTTTGGTTTACTAAAGGTATTCAACATCTCTCGATTGCTTGAAAAGTTCACCTCTCGGCTACTAATTAGTCTTCCCTCTCGGTTCATCGACTTACCTCAAATACTTTGGTCTGGTTGAAAGATCAAATTGGACGCAGTACCTTGTTAGACGTGGCCTAGCCTAATGGTAATAACCAAATGATAATCAAACAACGCAGATAAGCAATTAAAATCATACACAAACAAGCAAACACGAAATATCACGCATAATCAAACAACTAGCAATTAAACAAAGTATTCAACTACATCATGTTCCCAAGAAACTAAAAAATCTACTCAAACATAGTTCTCAAAACAGAAAAACAAATAAAAGATAAACAATTCATGACAAAACCGAAAATACGAAGAAGATTCGTCGGAATTCTCTCGATTTCCTCCTCTCTACTTCGTCTCCAAGTTAGTTGTTGTCGAACTTCCTTAGAAATTGGTCTCTGCCCGAATTGATTCCTTTCTGGCCCCAGGGGTCGTCCTTTTATACTCCATAACCGTCCATCTTTAATTAGGCAATAATCTGTAAATTTAGATTAACCGCTTAGGATTTGTCCGACACGGTCCGTGTGAGATGTTGTACGGACCGTGTGCCTGTGTCTCTTGTCCGGGTCGTGCAGCGCTCGTGTGAGGGGTCGAGTAGGGTCTGAAACGGTCCGTGTGAGATGTTGCACGGCCCGTATGGCATGTCAAGATTTCCATATTTCGCCCTTTCTTCGCCCGTTTCCTACAATAAACAAACCAAAGCGCAGCAGTACCATATTCTATAGATAATCAATGTAATAAACACGATTTTACAATTTTGGACACAGGTTTTGGTACAATATTTGGTCGGAAATGTAGCTAAAATAACAAGATATCAATTATGAAGAATCAGTCTCAGGGGCCTTCGACTTTGATAGTGACATTGACCTCACCGATGAGGATGAGGATAATGGAGACAACTAGATGTCTTTTATTATATGCATTAGGGTAGTTTATGCCTTGATTAGTTGTTTAATTTTGCAATCCACTATAGGATTATTGTAACACTTCAAGTGCTTTTTGTGTAACACCCTATCAATGAATGATTTTATTTTCCCTATTAATGTGTTTAATTGGAATGTGCGCGGGTTGGGTGACCAAAATAAATGTGCGGTGGTCAAAGACTTGATAACCGACAATACCCCAGACCTAATTTGTTTGCAAGAGACTAAGTGGAGTGAGTGCTCGATTTTTAATCTAAGACAAGTGTGCACTTCTAAATTTAAAAATTTTACGAGCTTGAATGCGGAAGGAACAAGAGGTGGAATTGTGCTCGCGTGGAGTCACTTATTCACTTCCCTCGGTTCCTTCAATTTTAATTATTCAACAACAACAATTTTAAGGAGAAGAGGATTTCTATTTATGTGTACAGGAGTTTATGGTCCGCAGGATGATCCGAGTAAAAGATTATTTCTAAATGAACTCAGAAGGATCAGGGCTACTAATCATTTGCCTTGGCTCATTTTGGGCGATTTTAATTTAATCAGGTCTATCCAGGACACAACAGCGGACGTTCGGAATCTAGGCACCCTACAGGATTTCAATTGTTTCATTGATGAAGCAGGTATGATAGATGTTCCTCTGCAAGGGAGGCGCTTCACCTGGTCAAATAAAAGATCAAACCCTACTTTCTCCAGGCTGGATCGTTGCCTCCTGTCAGGACACTGGGACGACTTGGGAGTGTCATATCATTTGCTGGACTGACCGACCACGCCATCAGACCATGTTCCCTTGGTCCTTTCCTTGCTCCCACACGTTAATCCTCCTAAAAGGCAATTCAAATTTGAAACCTTCTGGCTAAAATATTCGGACATCGAAGCAGTCGTGGCTAATGCGTGGGGGACAGGCTTGGCCGGGAACCTGGTGGTTCGCTTCCAAAGGAAAGTCAAGGCGGTTCAAAAGGATTTGAGAAGTTGGGCCCAAAGGAAATTCAGCAAAAGAGAGACCTTCTTGACATGATCGAAATGGGTGCTCCAAAGACTGGATCGCGCGGAGGAAATTAGAGAACTTAATGCGGTGGAATTTGCTCTCAGAATTAGACTGAGAAGTCATATTTTCGCACTAGCAGCGGATAAAGAGGAGAAATGGAAACAGAGATCAAGTTGTACCTGGCTAAAACTGGGGGAGAAAAACACCAAATACTTCCATGCCATTGCAAATGGCCGGAAAAACATGAATTCGTTGCAGACAATCGCCGCCGAAGATGGGAATCAGATCCCATTGGAGCATTTGCCGAACTTCCTCGGGTGACACTTTAAGAATACGCTCGGCAGGAGGATTTATCATCCACGGCCATTCAATATGGGGGGTTGTGTAGGACGCTTTACAGATGATCTAGCTCACCTGGACGCACCCATATCGGAAGAAAAGGCGCGTCGGGCAGTCCGCGAAATGCCAAAGGGAAAAGCAAATGGACCGGATGGGCTTCCGATTGAATTTTTTCAGGCATTTTGGCACATAATAAAGGTGGATGTAATGGACCTTATCACACAATTCTGGCAAAATAGAGCGCGCTTAGGGGCTCTAAACAAGGCGGCAATCACCTTGATCCCCAAGAAAAATAATCCAGAACAAATATCTGATTTCAGGCCAATCAGCGTTATCAATATGGTGGCGAAATTGGTAACCAAAATCTTGGCCAACAGATTGCAGCCACATCTGTCAACCATCAGCAATACGAACCAAACAGCTTTTGTCAAGGGTCGATCGCTTATGGAGTCCTTCCTATCTGCAAGAGAGCTGCTTAACTATTGTGATAAGAATAAACTTCCAGCGATTCTCTACAAGGTGGACTTCGAAAAAGCCTTTGATACGGTCGACTGGTGTTTTCTGGTCAACCTATTGATGGAAAAAGGCTTCCCGCCATCCTGGACTTCAGCGGTGGTCAGCATCCTTACATCTTCCTCCTCAACGGTCAGGGCAAACGGGTCTCGATCCAGGTTCTTCAAGCACAAAAGAGGTCTCCGCTAGGGAGACCCACTCTCTCCGATGTTGTTCATTCTGGTGGCTGATTGCCTCAACACATTCCTCGGAAATGTGACGAATATCATGCCGACCCCAGTGGCTATACATCCGCAGGTAATACAATACGCGGATGACACCTTAATTATTTGCGAGGCGCACCCAACCACTCTGAAAATAATCACACATGTTCTGGGGGTCTATACGGAACTAACTGGCCTTAGTATCAATAGGGACGAGCAATTTTGTCCTAATTGCTGTCTAGATGACCAGGGTAGAGGTCTTGCAAACCTTATTGGCGTTTACCCCGACTAAATTACCGATCAGATATCTGGGACTCCCACTGACGGTCAGGAAACCGAGAAAAGTGGACTTCCAACCAATGCTGACTGCGGTACAGCAAAAAATGCAAGGGTGGACCTCTAACTTCCTATCATATGGAGGTAGAATCACACTGGTCAAGGCTGTGCCTTTGGCAATGCCACTTCATTATATATGCAAGCCTTCAGCACATGGACATATATGCTCCTGATACATGATTTGCTCTAAAATAAATATTGAAGTTAATCAAAATTAAATGTAAAAATCCTGCAGCACATGGACATATATGCCCCTGCTATTGAAAATAAAACTGTTAAAAATGCAACTAAATTCCAGAAATTATAAAAATTATTATGAATGCTCCTGATACATGATATTACATGCCTATGATCACAATTAACATAACTCTTCATAAAATTTAAAATTAAATTGCGAAATTCACAAAATTCCAAATAATGTCTCGTGTTGAGATCATGCACAATCGGTCTTTCAGAACAAATTGAATCTTCTCAGACCTTTGATATGCTCCCAGATGACAATACAACTCCTTTGCAATATGCAATTTCAACTCAAGCTCACTGTACCACATATTGGTACCAACTTGGTATTGAACCGAGACTATGAAATTCAAGCCATGTCTAATGTTCGATCAAATCCCAAACCCCTGCTTCTTTGATCTTTAATGCTCCTAAATGATGTCAAATAACGACTCAATTGAAGAGAATTGCAAAGATATTGAAAGAAATCGGATTAAACCCCTATGGGTACCGATAATGTCAAACTCAACTAAGAACCACCCTCTCCAGTGACCGACCATCGCCGACAAGCCTCTCAAGGCGTTCCTAGGGTTGAGGCGATCCAAACTGCAGCGCCTCTGAGCCTGCCATGGTCGGAGCATCGTCGGTGCAGCACGCCCTAGTCGGGACTGGAGATGTCCAGTGCAAATGGAGTCCATCGAGACCTGCACGAATATTGATGCGAAATGAAGCGTCTGATGAAGGCGCCCAATGAAATGTTTAAACCAAAACGCGAATCTTGAAGTGTGTATATAATCGAAGGGCTCAGATTCGAAACCCAATTATAATTAAATATGTAACTGGGCCCCACATGTTTTAAATAGATAGGCCGCACCAGCACAAATATTGACATGCTCTGTTCAATGCCCAAAAACTAAAGAATTGAATAATATCAAAGCCCAAGCCCAAAACTCATATATCTGAGCACCAATCTCAAAGCCCAAATAAAGTTCTACAAATATCTCAGAGCCCAATATCCTAATCTTAAAGCCCAGAGCCTGATCCAATGGTCCGCAGCTTCTGCCAATAAACAAACGAAATCAAATTTTCACATAAGCCCTAATGACAATGAAAAATACATAGGACAGTCCCTCAAAATTTGCATATAGGTCCCTGGAAGCTGAAAACTTCTTCACACAAGCCGTTGAAAGCCCAATTTGCACATCAAACCCCATACAAAGCCCAAATTATATTCCCACGTCCTCCACAAATTACAAATAAGTCCCTAGAAATTTAAAATCTTCACAAACAAGTATTTTTCCTTCATAACTTCTTCAAATCAAATCCAAATTGACTCAAATCAACTCCAAATAAATCCAAATTAAATTCCATGTCATTCCAAATCAAATTCAAGCATGTTCAAGTTTCAGCCACAACCTGAAATGACCAAAATGCCTTTCATAATAAAAATGACATAATTTTAAAGTTAAAATTGCAAAACCTTATTAAAAACATTACATATTTCAAATTATGTTAAAAATGACAAATATTCATGAACTCCCAATGATATTATAAAATGATCAGAATGCCCTTCTCTGCACATAATGATACTTAAACTAAAATTCTTCAATAAACTAAATATGTCATAATCAATATATATAGAGAGTGTCTTCTATGGACTTAAGGACCTATTTGTAAAATGAACATATTTTTATTTTCAAAGTTCAAATAGTCGATCCAAACTGTTAATATGGAGAACAAGATGAACGGTTCGGATCGACTGTTTGAATTTTGAAAATAAAAATATGTTCATTTTACAAATAGGTCCTTATGTCCATAGAAGTCATTGCCATATATATATATATATATATATAGGTTTTGGCTAATATGCTACGCGTAGCATAGAGACCTCCATGCAACGGCTCAAAATTTGAATTTTCAAAATCCTAATGATCGATCCAAACCGTTAGATGTGTTCTACATATTGAAATGTGCTTGGAGACCAAATTTTATATTTTTTGGATTTTTTTTACTATTTATTAAGCCACTTTGAAAATTGCCGATCCAATGGTTTCACTGTTTGGTTAAGCCACCATTGGATCAGCGATTTTCAAAGTGGCTTAATAAATAGTAAAAAAATTCCAAAAAATGTAAAATTTGGTCTCCAAGAAAATTTTAATATGGAGAACACATCTAACAGTTCGGATCGACCGTTAGAATTTGAAAAACTCAAATTTTGAGCCGTTGCACGGAAGTGCTCTATACTACGCATAGCACCGTAGCCCTTTCCTATATATATATAGAGAGAGAGAGAGAGAGAGAGTAAGGCTACCATGCATTGCAAATTAAAAGGGGTCTTTTAGTTCGCGTTTTAAGCCGTTGGATATGCTTCAAGATTCGTGCCAATAACTAGATTGATGAAATTTTAATTTTCGGAGATAGCTAACACTGGATAGCTCCAGTTTAATCAAACAGCCTATTCTCTCTTTCTCTCTTCACGGAACCGACCCAGCCCTCCCTTCACACGACCTAAGCCCCTAAGCCCCGCGCGACCTAGCCCTAGACCTCGGCGCAACCCTCGGTGCAACCATCTCTCTGTTAAAAGGCGCGGCCCACACAGATTGTCTACCAAAACCCTAGAATCATACCGTCGATCTTCTCTTGACGGCACCACATCAGAACTTCGCGATTTTACGGGTCCTAGGTAATCCGTATAATGATATAAATTAATTGTAGTTTGTACTGATATAAATTCATTAGATTCATTAGGCTTCACGATTTTGGCAGGGAAGAACTGTAGTTGTACTGATATAAATTAACCAATTGTTTACATATAGTCTACTGAATTAGACCTATAAATTGCACAAACCAGCTGGTCCAAACAAAATAAAAATAATAAATAAAGAGAAACAGCAGACCTATTATTTGAGATATGACCCTAATTGCATGATAATAATATCTCTCAGAGCCATAGGTGGGCATATTATTTGAGATTAATGTCATGCAAGTATCCTGTCTACTCTACTCAAGCATGGTATACCCTGTAAAACTATATAATTCACGTGCTCTTTTAGAGTGCTTGATTTATGAAATTCATGGATGTTGCTTGTTTTTTTCACAAAGTCCTTTGCCAAAATAAGTTAATATATTTATTAGATATCTTTTATCAGGTGCACTGATGATAAACCATTTGAGACAGTATACCAGTTCTTTAAGAAAAGAGCAAGAAGATTGGGTTTGAATTTCACTCCACTAGAAGAAAAAGAACCTATGTACCGGAAGAAAAAAACCTATGTACTAGAAGAAAATGTGCTTGCAGAAAAGGAACATTGCTATGTATTGGATGCAAAATGTAAATTAGACAAATTAGAACATTGCTATCTAAAAAGAAGTTATGCTTTACACAATTATTTGTTGTTATTTAGTCTTGTAATCGAGCTTCATTTTATTAGTGTTGTAACCTATGTACTTTATGTGAAATTTAAATTAAACATATTATCATGTTTTACAAATTGGAGTTGTTATAGTATCCATTTATGTACAATTTGATGTTAGGGTACAGTACCAGTTCAATACAGGGAATGAAGAAGACTTAATTTGAGGGCATAGCATTCAAATTTACTTTTATGTTATTTTAAGAAACAATAGGATTCATTTTGTAAAATTTGTGATACCCTCTCTGGTGCAGTTTTTGCATAAATCCAAGGCTATATTCAAATTTACTACTCTGTAATTGATTAGATTTTTCTTTCTTTATATAAGCATGAATTATGTGATGGCGTGGGATTATTATTCTAGCTTATTTTCTTTATTTAGATTTTACTTATTCCAACTTACTTTTGTCAAATAGATCCTTGATAGGTGCAGATGTGCAGTGAAAGAAAAGATTACTATTCTGTACCATTTGAGCCCCATATGGCAATGGATGGTACCAGCACATGTATTTGCTGGAAAAGTAACAATATTGAAAGAAAAAGGAGTTTTAACTTTGCAGCAGCTCCTTTAACATCATATTTTGTTTTGCTAAGTTTAATAATATTGATCAATTGTTGCATAACCAAGTTTTTGTGCAGTTTTTTATGCTAGTGTTTTGGTTGCTGCAATAGGGCAATTTTTCATTAGATCAAAAATTGAAAATCCACATCTCATACAAGCTGTCTAGTTTGTAGATTTGTGCATCTAAATGAAGAAAGCATCAAATTCATAAATAAATAAAAAAGTTCAAAGAAACATTCATCCTCTGCTTTAGTTAATTACATGAAAGAATAAATCTTCTTCTATTACATCCACATCCACATCCACATAACAATACAATTTGAAAACTTAAGCCAAAATACTAAACACCATCATAACAATTGAGCCCACTTGTCATGGTCAGATTCAGTGTCAGGTGCGGTTTCACGGGTAGCAGATCTCCGACAGCGTCTGGTGGGTTATCATATTCTCCAATAAATCAAATTCTTCACCTCTAAGTTCTCAAAGTGAACAGTAGTGCTTTTGGAAAAATGGTAGAAGGTAGTTTAAAAAACAAACCAGTATAATTCCTAAAATAATTCATTTTTTTCATTAGAACTTATATAGGTACAGTATAGTCTTTTACTGGTACATAGGTACAGTAGTACTAGTTTCAGATTTAGAGCTTGCTATTCCACCCTTCTGGTTTTCCTACTAATTGCTTTGAGACAACTCAGTATAAATCTCTATCCTACAAAAACCAGACAAATTAAGAAAGACAGTTGAATGGTGCATTTATCATATCCTAGATATGTACCAATGACATTTGAGAGAAACTAAGTATCATTTCACTGTTAATTGGGAAAAGGTTCATTATATGCAGTTCAGCAACTATCTTTGTCTCCTCATCCATTGTATGAGAAAGAATATTCAGAACAATCTAGAGTGTCCCCTAAATTTGGATGTTCAAGTCAAAATGAACGGCTGAGATTAAGCATTAGTAGCAACCCTTTTTAATAATGTTAATGTTGTCTAATATCACAATTCTAATCCCATTTGCAGAAGATAATTTGGGATCCTAAACAGGTCATGGAAATTATTTTTCCTCAATCTTTAATCTAACATTTATGAACCCAACAATAGGTGCCACACCCATTGTACCGGCTAACAAAGCAAAAGCTGGCCCCATGCAGCGACCCTATATGTTCTGCATTGCGCCAGTGTGAAATATCACAATGTGACTATGAGGTACAGTATGCCGATCAGGGTTCCTCTCTTGGTGTACTTGTATCCGATGCTTTTCGAGATCAGAGATCAGACTGCCACCAAAAATAATCTTGTTTCAAATGAAAGCTTCGGTTTAGAATTGTATCGATAAAGAATACAAGATCTAGGGTTTCGCTGCCATGGGGAGATGGTGGCGCCGAGAAGAGGGATATGGGGGCGCCGAGGTCAGGGTTTAGCCAGATCGGAGCTAGGTCGTCTCCTCGCGTGGAAAAAGGGCTTGGGAGGAGCTCGCGTGATACAGAGAGAGGGCTCGCGTGAGGATGGGAAGAGGCGTTGGTTTAATTAAACTAGATTTGTCCAGTGCAAAGCATCTCCAAAAATAAAAAAAATGCATCCATCTAGTTATTGGCACGAATCTTGAAGCATATCCAACGACTTAAAATGCGAATTAAAAGACCCCTTGTACTTTGCAATGCATGGTAGCCTTACTCTATATATATATGTGTGTGTGTGTGTGTTTTGGCTAATATGCTACGCGTAGCATAAAAGACCTCTGTGCAACGGCTCAAAATTTGAGTTTTTAAAATCGTAACGGTCAATCCGAATCGTTCAACATGTAATATGTAATAAAATGTACTTGCAAACCAAATTTTACATTTTTTTTAATTTTTTTACTATTTATTAAGTATTTTACAAAACTGTTGTTTTTGAATAATTATGGATCACTGAAAAACAACAGTTTTGTAAAATACTTAATAAATAGTTAAAAAATTCTAAAAAATGTAAAATTTGGTTTGCAAGTACATTTTAGTACATATTACACTTTGAACGGTTCAGATCGACCGTTAGAGTTTTGAAAACTCAAATTTTGAGCCATTGCACGGAGGTCCTCTATGCTACACGTAGCACCGTAGCCAAGTCCTATACATATACATATGCCAATATAAGTGTCCAAGTAAACGAGAACCAACCAGATGACCATGCATGAGCCCCTTTTAGCCCCTTACCCAGTTCACTCTCAACTAGGCACAAATTCCAGAATGAACGAGGTGTTCAGTTTGACTTGAAAGATCTTTCTGATGTAATTAACGATAGGGCTTATGCCCGTCGAGAGTTAAATATCCCCACAATCAAATAATAAAACTCTGACAGACTGATCATGAACCGTAGGTCTGTTAAGGGTGAACCAGGAGGAATGCAGGGAGATGTTCAGCAATGCCCCAAGTTTGGTGCCCTGTTTATGTTTGATTGCAACTAGAGTACTGAACCGAAAGGGAGCATTCCAAACCCCGATATGTCCGCATCGTTAGCTAACCTAACCATGCAACTTTCTGCACCCTACATCTGATGTTGGTAATGAATGCCTATTTGACAAGGACCAGAACACAATGTATAATCAAGCGGGAACAATAATTGTCATGCATAAAAAATTAAACCTCAAAATTTAATTCAAGTTTATAAGTAAATTTCAATCAAAAGCACAAAATTATGACAAATAACTCCATATTCGCCTGGTATATTTTGTGTTGTTCTTGAGGTAATCCCAATAAAGATGGCAAGGGTTGTTCATAATACATTTTGCCCTACAATATACATAAAATTACAATTAAATAAACTACATAGGAAAAAAATGAAATTATTCAAAGAAATTCCACAAGCTAAAAAAATACATAAAAAAAAAAAAACTAGCCTAAATTACTTTAAATAAAAAAAATTATGAGCTAATATAGTCTACATGCAAACTAAACCATTCTACAATTACTAAAATTACACTAAAAAAACTAAATCAATATACAATTTATTTATACTGCATGCCTTCACTAACAAACTAATAAATTCTACAATTAATAAAATTAAACTAAAATACCTAAATTACGCTAAAAATAAATAAATCATACTACAATTTATTTATACTGCATGCAAAAAGGCTAAATTACTAAACCATTCTACAATTATTAAAATTACACTAAAATACCTAAATTACATTAAAAAAAAATACTAAATAATTGTACAATTTATTTATACTACATGCATACTAAGAAATGACTCTACAATTACTAAACCCTCAAATTCTTAACATACCATCAATTTCTTAATATACCCTCAATTTATACCAAAACCATCAATTATTTATTTATACTACAAAAACCTTCAATTTTACACTACAAAAATTAGATTAATATACAATTACTTTTTTATGCAAAATATATATATATATATATATTTGATTTTTATCCAAAAATACCTAAATTACACTAAAAAAATACTAATTAATTCTACTATTTATTTATATTACATGCAAACTAAGAAATGACTCTACAATTACTATACCCTCAAATTCTTAACATACCATCAATTTCTTAATATACCCTCAATTTATACCAAAACCATCAATTATTTATTTATACTACAAAAATTCTTAATTTTATACTACAAAAGTTAAATTAATCTACAATTACTTATTTATACTAAAAAAATTATATATTTCGGATTTTTATCCAAAAAAAAATAACTACATACCTAACAAAATTTGTAGATCTGTAGTTTTTCTTGTTCTCCTTCAAAAAATATACAAATATATGTGGTTAGATTAAGAAATAATGGATTATTGAGTGTTGAAAAAAAAAATAGAGTATAGCCTTACCTTGGTTCGGGTAGAAAAGAAAATGGTGAATGAGACCAAGTGGGCGGGGAAGAAGGGGATAGAGACGTCGTACAGGGTAATTTTTTTATTCTACTTAAGACCGAGTTTCCAACTCGGTCTCTAGGCTCTTCTGGATTTTCTGTGGCGAGAACGTGTGAAAACTGAAAAATGACTCCAGATCAAGTTGCCAACTCATTGGTCTGTGGTATAAAAAAGTACAGACCGAGTTGCTAACTCGGTTTTTATGATTTTTGTAAAAACTCAAGCAATCATATTGGTTCCCTAAAATTGATTTTTTTTATAAAAAAAAAAATTAGTGTGACTGGGCCCCATTAATTTCGGCTTGGCTTGTCTCTTTTCTCCAATCAACTCGGCCTGATTCTTCTTCTTCTTTTTAGTTATTGGCCCAATTCAATTTACGCAATTAAATTATTTTGGTTTGGACCGAATCTCTTTATTTATTTTTCTGTCTTTGTTCAAATCACTTCTTAGCCTAACTAATTTATTATCTTTTTTCTTTTCTTTTTTGTATCATTGCGACTCAAAAGTCAAAACCGTGAGCATATTTCTCAAGTTTCATGATTGAATGAGTGTGCACAATCCTCTCCATTTTTGCCTCCAATGGATACCTCCATTTCTTTTTTTCATTTTTATTATTTTCTTCTTTCTTCATATTCATATATTTTATGTTTCTCATTTTTTTCAATATTTATAAATTAAATGATAACTTTTTAGGGTACAACAATAGCATTCTCGTATTCAGTAATTTTTAATGTAAAGAGACCACAAAAGCATCATAATTCAATGAAATAAAAAAAGAGCATTTGACATTATTTCTAAAGAGCATCAGCCTAATGTTGTGACCATAAAACTCTTATCATATATTTATTTTCCAGCAAATTAAAACATATAGTAAATTGAGTGAGTCGATGGCACTATGCAGAGCACGATTTGGTCCGTAATACGGATCGATATTTTTGTTTTCAAAGTCAAAACGATTCATTCAAACCGTTCAACATGTTTTTTATATGAATATATATTTGCAGACCAAATTTTATATTTTTTAGATTTTTTTTTTACTATTTTTTAAAATAGATAAAAAAATCACTTGATTTGCAAATTACTGCGCCATCCAAAAACAATGATTTTCTCTCTATCTAATAAATTAGTAAATAAATTCTAAAAAGTATAAAATTATGTCTGCAAGTACATATTCATATAAAAAACATGTTGAACGATTCAGATGAACAATTAAGATTTTAAAAGAAATATTAATCTGTATTACGGACCAAATTGTGCTATGCATAGTACAATAGACTCACTCTAGTAAATTAAACAATAGTTAAAGAAATTATTTGACATTTTCATACCAAACAAATATAAGATTCAAGAATAAACAAACATTATCAAGTAAATAGAAAGCATGCAACCAATAAAACAAAATAGGAGCCAGATTTGAACACACAGAAGAGAGCAAATACCAAAACAGCCCGTTAATAATTGACTTGACTTACAAATATAGTTGTACCATTTCTAAACCATACTAGTACAGTAATATCATTACCATCACAAGACATGAAAAAGATGAAATTAAGAAGGCAATGGATTCTCTACATGACATAATTTCCAAAGGGCATCAACCTGATGTTGTGACTATAACACTCTTATATGGGGCTGTGCAAGAAATTGTGCGAAAAGGTGAAATTGAGAAGGCAATGAATTTTCTAAATGACATGATTTCTAAAGGGCATCGGCCTAATGTTGTGACCATAACTCTTACATGGGGCTGTGCAAGAAATTGTGCGAGAAAGATGAAATTGATAAGGCAATTAATTTTCTACATGATATGATTTCTAAAGGGCATCAGCCTGATTTGTGACCATAACATTCTTATATGGGGGCTGTCCTGACTAATAACAGTCTGATTATGCAAGAATGGTGAAATTGTAGAATTTTCGACATGACTAGATGTCATGAGCGTGATGTTGTAACCAATAAGATTCTTATAGATGTTGTAACCCGATCATACTCAAACTCGAGTGAATTACACAGAGTTTTGGCTTAGATTTTTTCTTATTTTCTCATCTTTATACTTAATTATTATGAGAAGCATGTTACTCTCACCCAACTTTATGTTTTAACGCAAGAGCCATGTTTTGGGACTATTTTACATTATTTGGAGCAAGAATTGGGTCGATAGGAATTACAGAGTATCGGTTTTAAGTATCTGTTATGGTCTATATGCACCTATACGGACCGGATGGCCGCTACGGACTCAGGACTTAGCCGCATACACATTTAATTTGGAGCGACACAGGTTTAATACGGTCCATATGACCCTATACGGACCGTATCCGAAGCGTCTCCTGGAGAATAACCGCTACAGTTGTCGCCAGACCAGATTGCTTGGCCTCCACTCATCCTCAAACGTTCCTACACTCCTATATAAGGCCCCCCTGGCCTGAGAGATCTGATATCTTTGATCAATTAGTATAATCTTTCATATAGTGAGAATAGAGGAGTGTTAGAGAAGAAAGTTAGAGTGCTTCCTGACATGGTTGGATCTCTATTTTTCTATCTTGTAAACATGCCGTTCCACGGCTAAATTTATATTTCTAGGACTTGCATGTAAACCTTGTTACTCTTGATGTTTTAATATATATGTTTTCATTTGATCCTAGTTAGTCATTGTTGTTTGATTGCTTTTGCGCTTTATGTTCGATCTTTCTTGATTTTGTTTTATTACTCTAGATCGCCTTGTGATTATCACACACGGTAGATAGTCACCACTAGATTAGTCAGGTCAAGGTAAGAAATGATAAAAACACTAGATCTTTGGTGGAGCCCTTAGCGGGGAAAACCTTAGATTGGAACAACAAAAGTAGACACGCGAGTATTGACATTCGCAGACGAATGTCGCATTGTCTTGTCTTACCGTGGGGACACCCTATAGGATCAATCGAGGGACCTGATAAAGTGAAGGTTGTGACTTTGGGCTAATCACAGATCTCCATGCACTATTCGAGTAAAGCCACGTGGGAAGTCTCGATTAGTAGTGTGGTTGTGCAGTGCTAGCGGCAGTCACTAAGTACGGATTAGAAACCCTCTTACAATAACTGAAAATCTACATCAAACGGGACATAACAATTAAAACGAATAGAAGTAAGAACGTTATGCCAAAATCCTAGGAATTCGCTCTATTATCTATTTGCTTACTTTTGATTTTCGCTAATTACTTTTGATCATTGACCATATCTCAACTCTCGAATATCTAGATTTTGTCTAGCCTTTTGAAAGATTGTGGTTTAATCGCTCAAGACTGTAGATCTTATTCTCTGTGGATCGACACTCGATTATACCACTCGATAGGATTGTACGCTTGCAGTCCGACCCGATATGATACCGAGTTTATAAATATTAAAAGAAACAATCAGTGCATTCCGCGCCGATCATAACCTTAACTGAATGTCGCAATTTTCACATTTTCGCTAAAGAATCAAAGTAAATAAAGAATCAAAGCAAAGAATGATTTATTGATTGCAAAGAACGAAATGCATCAGAGATTAAGGAAATGCTTCAGAACTTACCTTGTAAAGAGAGAATGCCACTGGCGGAGCAACCTTCTTGGAGATGAACTAAGAGAGATACATCCTCTGAATTTTAGGAAGGATGGAAAACAAAAGCGTAGATTTGAAGAGGCAGGAAAAGGATAAAATGAGTAAATTGTCGTTGTGGGCCTTCTTTTCCTTCCGCTACACTCTGATTTGATAGGGACAAATTTCGTCAGTCTAGAGTAACAGGGTTACTCGCTCTGTGTTCCTTCTCCTTCTGCATTTATTTTGTGGAGCAAGTAAAAATGCCATTTTCCCACCCTCTCCCATTCCTTACCCTCTGTTCCAAGCGTCTGGAGCACAGTCTAAAGGGAAGAAAGGAAACGGCAATAGGAAAAGGCGAACCCCCCACACAGTAAATTTACACTCCAAATTGGGAGCACATATCTCATCAAAACAAAGTGTAGTGCTTCCCTCTCTTCTCCTCCATACAGTACCCTTCGCTCCCTCTTCAATTTTCCCCTTCTGGAGCAGATGCATATGCTTGGTCAGATGCGGTCTGGTGATGTCGTAACCTCCACGCAGTGTTTTCTTCTTCCACTCCCTCCTCATATCCTCTTCTAGAGTTGACTCTTAGTGTTTTTTTCTTTCCAAGTAGGAGAGGGTTTGAAAGAGAGAACTCTGACGGAGAATTAGGTATACCAATTTTATCCTTCAAAAAATCAATGGTTGTAATTGATTCTAACAAAATTTTAGCTGAAATTCGGCATTCATAGAAGTATCACTCATATTATATATATGGTCCTCAAAATACAAAAGGCTATACATGTTTGTTGTATGCGACTCTCAAAACAAAATACAAAATCCTTTTCTTTTCTTTTTCTTTTGAATGAGCCTATGATACTCTGTAATGTGCGGACTATTTTGTGCATAAATTCATATTTCTTTTTTCAAAGTTCAAATAGTCGATTCGAACCACTCAACATTATTATCATTGAACATATACTTGGAGATCAAATTTTATATTTTTTGGTAGTAAAAAATCACTTGATCTAAAAATTCTGGATCATCCAAAAGTAGTGATTTTCTATCTATAAAAAAATAGTAAAAAGTTCATAAATATATAAAATTTGATCTTCAAGTATGTTTTCATATGATAATAATGTCGAGCATATATTCGGATAGACTATTTAAACTTTGAAAACAGAAATATAGATCTAATGCACGAAACGATCCACACATTGCAAAGTACCATAGCCTCACTCTTTTCTCTTTTCTTTCAACGTTTTTTGTTCTTCCAACAAAATTGTAATGCATGCACCAGACTAGTTACCATGGAACGAAGTTTTAAATTATTTTTGAGATATATTGCTCTTCAAAATTTAAATAACGGTACCTTAATTACTGACCGCATTAAGAACCACCTTAGTACATTGAATTAAAAATAATAAAACTATTATATTAGCATGATTTGTTATTCACTCGCTACTGTTTCGTTGCGCACTAATTTTAAAGGGTACGGATAGAGTAGGATAATACAAATTCTTAATGAATAAAAGTATGATATGGACAAGATCAACTCTCAGTGAATGTGAGTATGAACATGTTTCCACCCTACGCGTACCGTGCCCATTGACACTCTAGTGACAGAGAGTTAGTTGGGCCAAGCACTGAAAAAATATTAAGAGGAGGACAACTTAGTTATTGGTTAAGAACCAAAACGTCAAGAAAAAAAAAATGATAATAATGCAAGGCCGGAGGCTGTACAAAAAGCTGGTAGCTTATGAGCCGCTCGAACTCAGTTCCGAAATAAACTCGATAACAAGTTAAACTGAGTTTAACTGTTCAACTCTAACTCAGCTGACTGACATCACCAACTCAGTTGAGCTCCCGCGTAACCTGCCCCAGCGGCATAGCTCCATAGTCCCAAACCCCAACTTGATCCCCACATTTCCCGTTTTCTCCTTCCCACTTTCACTTCGCCGCTTCCTTGACCTAATCCAGCCAGACGCTTCCGCCTCCTTGGTCTCGCGTGATCCGGCTTCTCAGGCTCCCAACCTCGCGATCTGTGTCCGCGACTCCGACCCCACGTCGATTTCTCACATTTCGACTTCCCCATATGAAATTTGGTATTCAATTTCTTTAATTGCTTAGTGGCTCCCCACTGTCAGTCTATGTGAACTTTTTCTTTTTCCTTTCTAGGTAATCAAATAGATAAAGTAACAAGGGAAAAAAAAAAGTGGGAGGGATGGATAATGTCGGTCCCACAAGGGCTGGCTTCTGTTTACTTGACATTTTACATGTTGGAACTTAGATTAAATCATTTTAAAACAAGGTAAAAATAGTGACAAATGAACTATGATTCTATTTTCTCCAAAAAGCTGAAACTAGATATACTTATTAGAGTACACAGGAAGAACTTGAAATAATCAATTGAGGACCCCAAGGTCCCCAATTAGAAATTTAAGCTTATTCTGTACATAATGTCCAAAGTTGGAGCAGTTGGTCATGACAATTCATAATAATCTCAGAAGAGAAACAATCAATTATAGAACAGAATCTCAATATTGATCAAGCACCATCAAATGAATAAAATCTGTTCACTTTTTGCAAAGTTCTTGTTGACAGAAGCAAGTGCACACAGAAAATCCAGCAAGCTGGAGGCGCACAATCACAGCTGTCTATTTGTTTCCTTGTTTATGTTATCTAAAAGATAGAAAGAAAGATATCTAAAGATAGGATTGAGGATACTAGATTATTTGTTTCTGTAGTTTATCTCTTTCCTTTTTATTTTCTTCTTTCCTATTCTTCAAATCTCACCTCCCTATTTGTAGTGGTTGTCATTCTTCAGATTGTAACACACAGAATTATAATCAATAAAAGAAGGGTGGGAAGGGAGTTTCATGGGAGTACTGTGTTCCTTTCATTTCATTAATTTTATCAGTTCTCTTATTATTGAAGACTTCCACATAATGGAAACAATGTTGATTAAATTTTTCTCCCATCGTTTTTATATATATAAAAAAACAATGTTAAATTATGTTTTTTTTGTTATGTTGATTGTTTCTTATATAGTACCCGATTAGCTAATGGGTTTGAATCCGATAAGCTATTTGAACCCAATTTCTACCCAACCCCCGGCAGAAATTCTGCATCCACCCCTGATCATAGTAAATAACAAATAACATCAGCCCCGTATGAAATTTGGTATTCAATTTATTTAATTGCTTAGTTGCTCCCCATTGTGAGTCTCTGTGTTCTCTGTTTTTTTTTTCTCTAGGTAATCAAATAGATAAATTAATAAGAAAAAAAAAATAAATGTCGTATTTTTTGTATCTCTTATTTGCACCGTAGAAGTTTACATACTTAATGGTTAATCAGGAGCAGATTTAAAGGAAACCCAGAATGACTAAGTTACCCCCATAAATGCAAATTAGGAATTTTACTCTTTATATTTTGTAATTTTTGAAAGTGTTTACATAGTTCAGTCTCCTTCATAATACTTAATGTGCAGCTGTAACTTAGTGATTAAAAGTTAAAACTCTACCTTTTTTGTGGCCGTGGAGACTTGAGTAGTTGAGTTCAAACTACCACACATTTCACATTTTATGTTTTTAATTTCAGTTTCCTACTCTAAATTTTTTTATTCTGCTCTTGTGGATAACTTAAAATATTTTCATACCCGAATTTACAAAGTTATTATTTTACATACAAAGGACAGTTTATGTATTGTTCATCCCAGTTAATTAGACCTGATTTTATTTTGCTCGTTTCAAAAATTGAGGATGATTTGTGCAACCAGTGAAAATTTTAAGGGGACGCATCTGCCAAGTTCTCAAAAAAAAAAAAAAAAAAAAAAACTATAGGGACATACTCAATGAAGCCCAAAAAGTGAAGTCAACCCCTTATTAATGTTGATTTCTCCTCTATTGGGCGTCTTTCTTCTCTCCTCCTAAACATAACTAATACCATTTTAATTGTTCATATTGCTAATGCAACGCTCCTGTCATGTCAGTAAATCTATTATTTGTTTTGGAGGTGGTGGTTGTTTATAACAAGGTCTTAGTGGAAGCTATTTTTTCTTCGGTAGGTGAATCATCAATGGCAACCGCAGAGGTGAAGGAAGAACAAGAGGTGTATGTTTGTTTGCCTTTGGACTATGATGAAGGAAAGCATATTCTTTCATGTGTGCTCAGCCATTTTCCAAAGGATGGAACTAAAATCATCGTCTTTTCCATCATCCATGCTAAAACCAATATTTATGGATATAGTGAGTTTTTATATTGTCTACCAATGCTGCTGCAATCATTTTAATTTGGAAAGATTTTTATTATCTTCACTTGAAGTAATTTTATTCTAATATTGTGGATCATATTGTTTTATTATAGTGCTGATGCACCTCGCTTCCCACACAAAGTCCCTCAATTCTGAAATTTTCTAATTTCATAAAAAAACTGATTCTGAGTTTTGAAAAGATTAATGTTAATTGGTTAATTGGTTCCAATTCTTATCTTGATTCCTTTTCTGATAGTAAATGGATGCTTATCTCGTTGATAACCAATTTTATGTACCAGAAGAGTCCAAAAATTAAACAACTCCTGCAGCATTTAAATGTCAATACTCATGCAATTGTTTCCATTCTGAAACAGATGAAATTCTTGATCAAATTAGGGAGAGATACGAAGAAACTCTAGACAAACATCTGGCTCAGTGTGTAATACACGAGGTGAAATTTAGTTTTAATTAATTAACTTTAATGTACACATGTCTTTTCTTTTCTTCTTCACTTGGGAACCCATGACATGATATCTTTGTAGATAACGAAAAATTCCTCTCAGTCAATAGAGGTCATTAGGATATCTTCTGATGAAAGCTTCAGAAAGTTAATTAATTACGGTTTTGTTTTTGAATGAACCTCAATGTGCTACTAAACATACACTGTGTCCACTGTTTCACTTGAATTCAGTTTAACGCTGAGCAACTGATACATTGGAATGATAGTCAAGGAAAAGGGATTTTAGAGCTGATTGAGTTGAGGGCGATCGAGAAACTTGTAATGGGTTTTTATCCAAACAGGTATTAAGATAAGATAGTCATGTACATCTTGATTTTATTTACCTTTACGTGGCAGATTTCTTAGTGTTGATTTCTGGCACCTTTTCAAATGCAGTAAAACATCGGAACTTGTGAAAGAGAAGGCAAACCCATCGTGCAAGATATGGTTTATTCAAGAAGGAAATCTGATATTCGCTAGGTACTATTAAGGTTTTGTATGTCTCCCATGTGATTACATTACTGGGGCACTAACAACTGAGCAAAACATTAGCTATTTCACTATTTGTCATATTAAGTTGGATGAGGCAGATGGGTGCTTTGAGTACAATTAGTGCTGGATAATTTTAGATTCAGGTCAACTCTTTTGATACAGGCGCAACCACATACATGCATGCATGCATCAGCTTATATGTAATTCCTGATCATTTTGGGTTGGGTTTAATTGTATCTTGGTGCTTTTTACTAGCCCTTCGGTTAACCGAGCTTCGGGTATACTTATTTGGGGTTTGTACTCACTACTCTGGTTATTTTGTACACAATAAAGACAGAAACAAAAATGCATACTGATTTGAAGAAATAGAGCTTTAATCCTTTTGGTTCTGGTTGAGTTCTCTGTATTTCGGGTTGGCTTAATTATTGGATTACTTGAGTTCTAGTTGGTTATAACTAATTTTTAATAATCACATAAGCTTTGATGACATGTGTATTTTTGGCTTCATTAGGTATCCCATATTAGATTGTACAGAGGCCACATCTGAAAAGGTGCATCTTTCCACTTATTCTTGATCATAATTCTTTATTTTATTTCAATTTTTGTTTTCCTTCTTACTTCTTCAAATTGATTTCAGTTTTATTTTCTTTCAGTTGAATTTCTATGTATTTTCTCTAATACCTAAGAAAAATCATAAATAAGATTTCCCTAAATTTTTGTTCCACCGAAAGTCTAATATATCAAAGGGAATGATCTCGGTCCCTCTCTATCTTTGTTATTTTGATTATTTTCTGAACTGTTATTTTTAAATATACTGAAAATATGTAGCAGAACAACTACTCTAGTGGAAGCTATTTTTCTCCAATAAGTCAATCATCAATGGCAACCGCAGAGTTTAAGGAAGAACAAAAGGTGTATGTTTGTTTGCCTTGGAACAATATTGATGAAGGAAAGCATACACTTTCATGGACGCTCAGCCATTTTTCAAAGGATGAAACTGAAATTGTTGCCACTTTCATCATCCCTCCTTTATCTAGACCAAGTGAGTTTGTATATTGTCTTCCAATGCTGCTGTGATCATTTTAATTATGAAAGAATTTTGTTATCTTCACTTGAAGTAATTTTTTTCTAAGATTACTGTGGATCATATTGTTTTCTGATTGCGCATGTGCACCTCTCTTCCCACGCAAAGTACATCAGTTCTGAAATTTTCTAATTTCATAGAAGTTTGATTCTGAATTTTGGAAAGCTAAATCCCTAATTACCCATAAAATATTAATGTTGATTGGTTCCAGTTCTTATCTTGATTACTTTTATGGTAGCAAATGGAAGCATATCTCATTGACAACTAATTTTATATTACCAGAAGAGTCCAAAATATTAAACGTCATACTCACGTAATTGTTTCCATTCTGAAACAGATGCATTGATCAATCAAAAGAGGGAGAGATGCAATGGAACTCTAGACGAACATGTGGCTCAGTGTGCAATACATAAGGTGAAATTTAGTTTTTATTAATTAACTCTATTGTACCACACATGTCTTATCTCTTCTTCTTCACTTGGGAACCCATGACATGATATCTTTGTAAATAACAAACAAATTCCTCTCAGTCAATATAGGTCATTAGGATATCTCCTGCTGAAGACTTCAGAAATTTAATTACGGTTTTGTTTTTGAATGAACCTCAATGTGCTACTAATTATACACTAACACACTGTGTCCACTGTTTCACTTGAATGCAGTTTAAAGCTGAGAAACTGATACACGAGAAAGATGATGTAGTAGAAGGGATTTTAGAGCTGATTGACTTAAGGGCGATCAAGAATCTTGTAATGGGGTTTTCTCCAAACAGGTATTAAGATAAGATTGTCATGTACATCTTGATTTTTTTTACTTTACATAATTAGAACTGCAAAAAATCAGTCTGAATTAACAATCAACAATTAATCCTTTGTTGGCATAATGGATATATGAAACATAGCTTCAGTCTGATATATCAAATTGAATTGATTTGACCTCACAGCTGAGGATAATTGTAGTACTATTTATCAAAGCCTAATTAGGCTATATTTGCACTTTTTTTTGCAAATTTGGGAATATTTGTACCAGACCATACCAACACAATTGAAGATTGTTATTGGTAGGCAACCGGTGTCATTTGGGTTTACCTGTGATGACTGAAAATCCTTAGTAGCAAAAAAAGGAGGAACATGGCAGATTTCCTGTGTTGATTTCCTGCACCTATTCAAATGCAGTGAACTTGTCAAAGAGAAGGCAAATCCATCATGCAAGATATGGGTTATTCGAAATGGAAATCTGATCTACAGGTACTATTAAGCTTTTGTAAATCTCTCATGTGACAACTGGGCAAAACATTCGCTAGGATCTCACGAGCCCTTCAGTTAACTGAAGTTTTGGTAAACTTATCTGGGGTTTGTACACATTATCAAAAGACAGAAAAACAAAAATGCATACTGATTCAAAGAATTAGATCTTTATTCCTTTTGGTTGAGGTGAGTTCTGTATTTCGGGTTTGGCCTGATTATTGGATTACTCGAGTTATGGTTGGTTATATCTAATATTTAATAATCAAATAAGCTTTGATGATGTGTATTTTTGGCTTCGTTAGGTATCCCAATTCAGATTTGACAGAGGCTTCATCTGAAGAGGTGTGTCATTCCATTTATTCTTAGTAAATATTATATCAAACCAAAAGAAATATCAGAAACTTAGTCTCATATGGATCTGTTCTCCCTGTCACTCCTTCCACTCAGAAGTAAATATAACATTTTGATTTATAGATTGATTCGGGGTTAAATATGGCTCTTTGTCTCATAAACTTACACAGAAATATCGAATGAATATTATATTTACATAGCAGAGATTTTCTTAGCAAATATAATATCAGACCAAAAGAATTAAGCAAAAAAAAAAATTGACAATTGCAGAATAACAGAGAAATGGAGTTGCAGCGCTGGGAGGAACTATATGAGAAAAGTGTCAAGAATGATCTTCTTAAAAGTGAAAACGAGCGACTTAAATCGGAGAACGATCAACTCATAAACGAACGAAATGACAATCTTACCCAAATCGAAGAATTGAATAAGCTGAAGCAGCATTTCGGAAAACTCTTTGATGATATATCAATAGATGTGGATAAGCTAAAGCAGCAATTGGCACTGAGCAGCCAGTTTTCCTTGAGTGAGCTGGAACAAGCAACTCAAAATTTTAGTGATTCGTTGAAGATTGGAGAAGGTGGTTTTGGATGCGTCTACAAGGGCTTCCTTCGTTTAACCACGGTGGCGATAAAGAAGTTGAATTCAGAGAGCTTCCAAGGCTTATCAGAGTTCCAGCAAGAGGTACATAACAGATTATGCTAAAGTCCATGATATTTCTTTCATCATTTTAATTCTCATCTGTTGTGCTGGTACACAATTTATTATCTTTATTATTTGGACTCTATTTCATAGAAAACAAATTCAGAGTTGTGAACAACAAATTCTGTATTGTTCTTACAGGTTGCTATTCTCACTAGAGTTAGACACCCAAACATTGTCAACTTAATAGGATCATGCTCAGAAAACTCGGCACTCGTTTACGAGTTCTTGTCTAATGGAAGCCTTGAGGACCGGTTGGCCTGTGCTAATAACACCTCATCTCTCACATGGCAAGCCCGGACTCGCATCATTAGTGAGATTTGCTCAGGTCTTGTATTCCTCCACTTAAATAAACCACAGATTGTGATCCACGGCGATCTCAAACCAGCTAATATTCTTCTCGATGCAAACTTCACCAGTAAACTCAGCGACTTTGGCATTTCCAAGATCATAAAGCAATCTGATACAAACACAACTGCCGTATATCATACCATTCATCCTGCGGGAACAATTGGATATGTTGATCCCGAATTTGTTTCAACTGGGGAACTGACACCAAAATCTGATGTTTACTCCTTTGGTATAATAGTGCTTCGTCTTCTGACAGGAAAGCCTGCACCAAACATTGCAAGTGAAGTGCAGAAGGCCATGGATACTGGTAGGTTGCTGTCTATAGTCGACAAATCTGCTGGAAAATGGCCTTCTGACCTAACCAATAAGTTAGCTGAACTTGGTCTGAGATGTGCTGATATGTTGAGAGCAAATCGCCCTGATATGAGTCAGGTCTGGGCCACGATTGAACCCTTGGTGAAGGTTGCTTCATAATTAAGGGGGTAGGGATCTTGATTCGAAGAGGTCTGTATTTATTATTAAATGAAACTTCTGACGAGAACTATAAATTGTCTATAGTTATTTTTTTTGTATTGTAACTGCAACAAAACTGATTTGAATGCCTATAGTATTAGTTTTAAATTATTGTTGAATATATTTTTTCTCAAGAGTGATCGACAGTCGTATCAAAAAAAAATTATGTTTTAAAGCTGAATTGTCCAAAAGAGCAAAAAAGAGTAGGATTTGCAAGGTGTAAAACAAATAGTACATGCTCTCTGATGAGAACTGGAAATACGCTGCCATAAGAATTCAACAACACCCTTCAACACTAGTAATAAAATGCTTGTTTAGGTTTAAAAAAAGAAGTAAATTTGATGTTTTCTCCAAGCAGTGAAGAAATGATTTCTTTTCGGCATGCGGTACATAAAACACCTCAACATTTTTGGTAACAGTTCTGCCGGTACAAGTAGTCGTGTTCAACCGGTCGGTTCGGTCTAAACCGAACTAAAATAACCAAATCAAACTTTTTTTTGGTTTTTGAAAATCCAACCGAACCGACCGAACTAAAATAGCAAACCGAATTAAAACCGAACCGATTAAACCGATTTAAACTTCGGTTTGTTCGGTTGAACCGAATAGAGGAATAAATAAATGGTTTGGTTGATCCGAAAATAAATGGTCTCAAACTATTAATAAATGGTTTGTTCGGTTGAACCTAATAGAAGAATTCAATCTCAAGAAATCAAAACACAGAGATTATAAACCGAAAATGAACCAAAATAATACACGAAGTCTCAAACTATTAATAAAATTGGTCTGTTCGGTTTATTCGGTTTTGAGAATTCAAAACCGAACCAAACCATTTAAACCGAAATTTTCCGGTTCGGTTTAAAACCAAAAAAACCAAACCATTTGAACACCCCTAGGTACAAGCATGTATTGTACCACTTACCAGTAGATACTAATTTGGTGTAGACTATACTCTCAGTTTTCCTATGAAAAGTGTATTTGTTAATCAAATTGCCTAAAGAAATCCTATTAGTTATTAGTTAAAAGGAGGAGGAGATGGGTTTGGAAAATTAGAGAAGAAGAGGGATTTTGGTTAATTATGAATTGCAGATTAGAATAAAGAGGCTGTGATGTGCTTGATATTTTAATTTTCACTGTTTCTTCAGCCCATTAGGCCCATTACATGTTTCTTCATTCTTTGCTGTCTTTTTTTTTTTTTATTATTATTATTATTTTGAGAAAACTTGACTGACAGTGATTTTTTGCTGTTTTTTATAAAAGCTTTTGCAAAAGCCGCGAAATCGTCCTACCTCCCCTTTACTCCTTTCAGTCTTTGCTGTCTTTATTTCCTCAATATTGCTTTGTTCTTTCTGATCCCATCTTTTTAAGTCTCAAGTTTCACAAATCAATCTACTGATGCTAATTTATTTTGTTTATTCTTTTTTTTTTATCAGAAGAATAAAGATTTTTTGTTTTGTTTTTGTCTCTTGACATGTGTGTAT
This sequence comes from Carex scoparia, assembly GCA_024447655.1. Classification (NCBI taxonomy): domain Eukaryota; kingdom Viridiplantae; phylum Streptophyta; class Magnoliopsida; order Poales; family Cyperaceae; genus Carex; species Carex scoparia. The sequence goes on from JAJHPE010000014.1 coordinate 1,653,707, forward strand.
GAATGAAAGAGGATACTTGACTTATTATTTTCAAAAAGTTAAGTTAATCTCTTTCTACCAGTATCGATATTTGCAAATAATAATAATAATAATAATAATAATAATAATAATAATAATAATAATAATAATAATAATAATAATAATCATAATCATAATAATAAACAATTTTTGGGATTTTTTGTTTTTGTTTTTATTGGGCTTCTTGTCCCCTCTTTGCCTTTTGCATTATTATTCCTTGTATGCACTCAGTTAGAAGATATCAATTTAAGTTAGGCTCAATAAATAGCACAAGTAAAACATCAATGAAAACCTTACAAATGTAACATAGATTGATTTTTAGGTTGCAAATCAAGAACTAACAGTACTGTAACCACCAAATTAAATTCAATTAAGAAATACAAAATAAGGTAGGTCGATGAAAATGCTTCTAACTCGACCACGACTCTCATCCTTCATCATCCCTTGTAAATGTAAATCTCATCAAAACCCTAACATTGTATCCTGACGTGTCACAGCCTCCACCACCGCATCAGCTCTCACTGCACAGGCAGCAGCAGTGAACAGAGTAAATGTCATTTCAGAGTCTCTTCCTTACAGAGATTCCATGGGAAGACAGTAGCGGCGCAACCATGAAATCTCCAGAGTTCCATGAGTTTGTGGTGAAGGATCTCGTGTTGTTTTCGTGTGTCGGCATAAGAATGGCGCTTGTCCATGGTGGTGGGCCCGGAATTAATTCATGGTGGGCAAAAATTGGAGTTGAGCCTAAGTTCCCTAATGTATTACGGGTTACAGAGGAGTTGACAATGGAGGTTGTAGAGATGGTGCTTGTTGGAATGGTGAGGTGATTTCTTTTTACGGGTTTTTTTTTTCTTTTTGTTTTTTTTAGTGAGGCTATGGTATTATGCATATTACAGATTGACTCGCACTATGGACTCATATTTTCATTTTTAAGGTCCAAATAATTGATGTGAACTATTCAACATGATATTCATATTAAAACGTACCTGCAACCAAAATTATTATTATTATTTTTTTAGATTTTCTTTACTATTTTTGTAAACAAGTAGAAAATTACTTGATTCGAGAATTATAGATCATCCAAAAGCAGTGATTTTCTACCTATCTAAAAAAATAATAATATAATTTTTTAAAAATGTAAAATTTGTTCTCAAAGTACATTTTCATATGGTATTCATTTTTAACCTGTTCGGATGGACCATTTAAACATAGAAAACAGAAATATAGATCCATAACACGGATGGATCGATCCGTAATATGCATGTTACCATAGCCTCACTATCTTTTATTTTTTACATGTGAACAAGTCGCTTGTATCTCTAATCAATCAAGGTGCTAACTGCTACAGCTGTTGACCTTCCGACGGCTCATCCTTCTCCGAATTTCAAGCAACAAGTGAACTTTCTTTTGCACAATTTACAATTATTCCCATATCTGCCCTATTTGAAATACCATGCATGTGTTAGAATTATTATACTTTACTAAGTTTACAGGTGCTCCAAATTCGGCTGCTCTTGGTTTTGGTTGTGTTACAATCATGTTATTTCCTATTTTTTCTTATTATGATTTTGTTCCTCCATAGGAAACCGAAATCTGTTGAAATCTCTCATTTGTGAACAATGTTTCGAATTTCTTGGAATCTCGAATCCAGTAGTCTAACTTTTCTATGCACGCATCTCGATATAGCCGATTTTTTCGTGCACGAATCTCAAAACAACTCGACGGTTGGCTTCTGAAAAGCAAAAATTTCAGAAACACTGTTCACAAATGAGAATTTCAGCAGATTTGTACCCCTCAATAGGTATTTCGTATTCTAGCACACGATCATAGTCAATAATATCAACCTTCCATATTCAATTTCTTTAATTACTTAGTGGCTCCCTATTATCAGTCCTTGTGAACTCTTTCTTTTTTTTTCTTTCTAGATAATCAAATAGATAAAGTAACAATAAATAAATGTCGTATTTATTGCATCTCTTATCTCGTACTAGAGAAGTTTTCATACTTACACCTTATTTGGATGGAGAGAAGATGAAGAGAGGAGAGGTGAAGAATAGAATGGAATGGCATGGAATAGAAAGAAATATTAATATATTCAATCTTTTTGTGTTTGGATGATTAATGAGAAAAAATAAATTTAACTTTTTTTCTGTCTTTTTTCTGTTAATTAAAATTTAGAAGGTTAATGAAAAATTTGGTAGCTGATATAGATCTGTGATAAAGAAACTTGTATGTATGAGAATTATATAGTTACGATATAGGATTTGACATTTGTATCATTTTTTTTCGAAAATATTTGCAACAAATCTTTTTCCATCCGTTACACCTCAAATCAGAAGGAAACAAATTCTATTGATTACAATGATAGAATGTTAAACACTTCACCTCATGTACCCTTGACCTCCAACATAATTTTATCAACCAAATACGTTTTTTCTTTCCATTCCCTCCCTTTCTATACTCTCCATCTAATCAGGAGCACATTAAAGGATCCCCATAAATGCAAATTTGGAATTAATGAGAAGCAAATTTAGCGGTTCAGTTTTTTTCGGTTAAATAGATTGATGCGATTCGGTTTATGTTTTAGAAACGATTCAACTGTTTGGTTCAGTTCGGTTTAAAATTTGAGCAGACCGAACTTTAGGGAGAGATCGAGGATCGGACTCAGAAAATTTTAAAACCGAATGGACCGTCTGAATCGCGATAAGGGCCAAAACTATTGACCCAATGAACCCGTAAAACCTAGGTTCGCAGCCTTTCTTCTTTCTCTCCATTTTTCTCGTCTTCGATCCGATCGCATCTGCCTCTCCTTTCTTCGCCGCCTTCCTCTGAGGCTGAGACTCTGACTCGTCCCTCCTCGCTTCTAGTTTTAGTTTTCCTTGCTCCATTCTCTCTCTCTCTATAAAGGATCTAGGGTTTTCTTGGAGAACCAGATCAATGGAAACTGCAGAGGTGTATGTTTTTTTGCCTTCGTACTATGATCAAGGAAAGCATATTCTTTCATGGGTGCTCAGGCATTTTCCCAAGGATGAAACTAAAATCGTTGCCACTTCAATCATCCCTCCTTTATCTACCATTTATTCAGGTTGCAATCATTTTAATTTTGAAAGATTTTTGTTATCTTAAGAGTTCTGTGGATCATATTGTTTTATGATTGCGCTAGTGCGTCTCGCTTCCCTCAATTTTGAAATTAGATTCTATTTTCATCAAAATTTGGTTCTGAATTTTGAAAAGCTCATTCCCCAATTACCCATAAAAGATTAATGTTAATTGATCCCAATTCTTATCTTGATTCCTTTTCTGGTAGTAAATGGAAGCTTAATTATCTCATTGATAACCAATTTTATGTACTAGAAGAGTCCAAAAATCAAACAAGTCCTGCTGCATTTAAATGTCATGCTCATGCAATTGTTTCCATTCTGAAACAGATGCATTGCTCAATCAATGGAGGGAGAGAAGCATGGAAACTCTAGACAAACATCTGGCTCAGTGTGCAATACAGAAGGTGAAATTTAGTTTTAATTAATTAACTTTAATGTACTACGCATATGTCTTATCTTTTCTTCTTCACTTGGGAACCCATGACATTAAATCTTTGTGAGATCTCCTGATGAAAACTTCAGAAATTTAGTTACAGTTTTGTGTTTTAATGAACCTCAATGTGCTACTAATGATACATTAACACACTGTGTCCACTGTTTCACTGGAATGCAGTTTCAAGCTGACAAATTGATACACGAGAAAGATGATGTAGTAGAAGGGATTTTAGAGCTGATTGACTTAAGGGCGATCAAGAATCTTGTAATGGGGTTTTATCCAAACAGGTATTAAGATAAGATAGTCATGTACATCTTGATTTTTTACTTTACATAATTAGATCTGCAAAAAATCAGTCTGAATTAACAATCAACAATTAAACCTTTGTTGGCATAATGGACATATGAAAGATAGCTTCAGTCTGATATATCAAGTTGAATTGATTTGACGACACAGCTGAGGATAATTGTAGTACTATTCATCAAAGCCTAATCTGGCTATATTTGCACTTTTTTGCCAATTTGGGAATATTTGTACCTGACCTTACCAACACCATTGAAGATTGTTATTGGTTGGCAACCTGTATAATTTTGGTTTACCTGTGATGACTGAAAATCCTTAGTAGCAAAAAAGTAGGAACATGGCAGATTTCCTCTGTGTTGATTTCCTGCACCTTTTCAAATGCAGTGAACTTGTCAAAGAGAAGGCAAATCCATCATGCAAGATATGGTTTATTCGAAATGGAAATCTGATCTACACTAGGTACTATTAAGCTTTTGTCTCTCATGTGACAACTGGGCAAAACATCCGCTAGGATCTCACAAGCCCTTCGGTTAACTGAACTTTGGGTAAACTTATCTGGGGTTTGTACACATTACCAAAAGACAGAAAAACAAAAATGCATACTGATTCAAAGAAATAGAGCTTTATTCCTTTTGGTTCAGGTGAGTTCTCTGTATTTCAGGTTGGCATAATTATTGGATTAGTCGAGTTATGGTTGGTTATATCTAATTTTTAATAATCACATAAGCTTTGATGATGTGTATTTTTGGCTTTGTTAGGTATCCCAATTCAGATTTGACAGAGGCCTCAGCTGAAGAGGTTCGTCATTCTATTTATTCTGAAATGGTTGCAATTAAAGCACCCATAAAAATGTTATCAGTTTTTGGAGTAAATTTAATTTCTTTTCTTTAAATTAAATGATAATGATAACAGTATGGTGCTAAATTCATATATATTCAATAGAGAAGTAATTCAACATTCTAATTTATAGATTGATTCGGGGTTAAATATGGCTCTTTGTCTCATGCTTGAAGAAACTTAAGCAGAAATATTGAATGAATATTTTATTTACGTACACAGCAGAAATTTTGTTAGTAAATATAATATCAGACCAAAAGAATTAAGAAAAAAAGAATTGAATATTGCAGCGAATTCGAAGGGAGAAACTATATCAGAAAGAAATTGAGGAAATCCAAAAGAGAGAAAATGACAATAATGATCTTCTTAAAAGGGAAAACGAACGACTGAAATTGGAGAACCAACTACTCAAAGACCAACGAAATGATGAAGATTTGGATAAGAAGAAGCAACAATTGGGAAAACTCGTTTCTGATCTAGAAATAGCTTATAACAAGCTAAAGCGAGAGCATAATGATATTAAAAAGGCTCTAGAATTTAGAAAACAGAAAGGGCACTCTTTTGCTAATTCTGATATGGGACTGAGTTGCCAGTTTTCCTTGAGTGAGCTGAAACAAGCAACTCAAAATTTTAGTGATTTGTCGAAGATTGGAGAAGGTGGTTTTGGATGCGTCTACAAGGGTTCTCTTCGTAAAACCACGGTGGCGATAAAGAAGTTGAATTCAGAGAGCTTCCTAAGGTTATCTAATTTCCAGCAAGAGGTACGTAATAGATTATGCTAGAGGCCATCATATTTCTTTGATCATTTTGGGTATCACCAGTTGTGCTGGTACCCAATTTATTTTTTTTATTATATGGACTCTATTTCATAAAAAATAAATTCAAGTTGTCAACAGCAAATTCTGTTTTGTTCTTACAGGTTGCTATTCTTAATAGAGTTAGACACCCAAACATTGTCAACCTAATAGGATCATGCTCAGAAATCTCGGCACTCGTTTATGAGTTCTTGCCTAATGGAAGCCTCGAGGACCGGTTGGCCTGTGCTAATAACACCTCATCTCTCACATGGCAAGTCCGGATTCGCATCATCAGTGAGATTTGCTTAGGTCTTGTATTCCTGCACTCAAATAAACCACAGCTAGTGATCCATGGCGATCTCAAACCAAATAATATTCTTTTCGATGCAAACTTGATCAGTAAACTTAGCGACTTTGGCATTTCGAAGATCATAAAGCAAGACATCTCTCATCTTGCAAGAAAATTTGAATATATTGATCCCGAATTTCTTTCAACTGAGGAACTGACACCAAAATCCGATGTTTACTCCTTTGGTATAATAGTGCTTTGCGTCTTCGACAAGAAAGCCCGCATTGAAAATTGCAAAGGAAGTGCGGGGAAAACATGCGAGCTGGTAGCTTGTCGTCTATAGTTGACAAATCTGCCGGAAAATGGCCGTTTGATCTAGCTGAAAAGTTAGCTATACTTGGTGTGAAATGTGCTGATATATCCAGTAAGAGGACGCCCTGATATGAGTCAAGTTTGGGTCACGATTGAACCCTTGGTAAAGGCTGCTACACAATTGGAAGCACTCTCATCTGTTGGATCTTCAACTTTTAATGAAGAACATATACCATCACATTTTATATGTCCAATAATGCAGGTATATATATATATAGTTTCCCCTTCTATTTTCATGGTATTGCAATTAAGTGCAGTCCAAATAAATACAACAATAGAATTTTTATTTATTTATTACCGGGTGAAGTGAAGTCCAATTAGAAAAAGTGAAAAAATGGGAAACAAATCTGCTGCGATTCTAAAGGGATCTCAGGACCCTGCTTTTCCATATCCAACCCTTAATATTTTTTTTAGATTCGTGCATGAAAATCAATTTCCTTAGAGATTTGGAAGGGTTGGATATGGAAAAGCAGGGTCCTGCGATCCCTTAGGAATCGCAGCAGATTTAATTTCACAAAAATGATAGAACACATTCCAGTTTCACAAACTCCATTGCACCTGTTAAACTGCCTCATTTTACTCTTTATTTTTCAAATTAACCATTCAATGACATAGACTATTGCTTTGGTTATCAGTAGCTTCTTTTGCAGCATACAAATGCCATGACATTTTTTTTTTTTGGTCTTTTACCCATTACAGGAAATCATGAAGAATCCATGCATCGCGGCAGATGGGTTTACATATGAAGACGAGGCAATCAAGGCATGGTTGAACGGAGGACATAACACCTCGCCTATGACCAATTTGGTGCTTCCTCATCACAATCTGATTACAGATCATGTCCTTCGTTCTGCCATCCAGGAATGGCTTGAGCAGCACCCACAATCTTAATATGTCAGACAGTTACAAGTTGTAATGAAGTTTGTTAAGATTTGGAAGGAAAAAAAAAACTGGAATTTCTTCTATCTACTGTGCTCTTATAGTTGTTAGATGATCCGGGTACTCCTAGGTACCGTAGAAGATTTACCTCACTTTACGGTTTGAGATTAACCCTCAGCCACTTTGATATTCGGGCTAATGCAGGGGCAGTATTATTGGGCTTTGAGATTCGTGCTTAGTTAAAATGAACGGTCTGGATCCACTAACTGTAAAAGATTCCCTTGTCAGGTACCTGGGAGGATGTGAATTGGTTGTAAGATTCCACTGGTTTCCCACGTTGTCTGCCAAGTCTTCTACTGATTCGGATCCCTCCACAGTACAAATAACGCAATCGACATTATGCCTCTAATTTCCCTATGCTTCTTATCAAGTAAAACATTTATATAGTTGCTATTTTTATCAATCTGTCCCTGTACTGTGGAAGTGTAATGTTAAAGATGTGATTGTAGAGTTGCACTGAGAAACCACATTTGTTAAAAAGATGCGCAGCGCAGCAGTCTCTTCATCAGTACGACATAAGTAACAAATACTGACAAATTTTATTCTCGGGCCATTTTTTATGTGAAATAAGCTGATTTTACATGAGTTTTGGGCTTGGGCTTTGATATTATTCAATTCTTTAGTTTTTGGGCATTGAACAGAGCATGTCAATATTTGTGCTGGTGCGGCCTATCTATTTAAAACATGTGGGGCCCAGTTACATATTTAATTATAATTGGGTTTCGAATCTGAGCCCTTCGATTATATACAGACTTCAAGATTCGCGTTTTGGTTTAAACATTTCATTGGGCGCCTTCATCAGACGCTTCATTTTGCATCAATAGTCGTGCAGGTCTCGATGGACACCATTTGCACTGGACATCTCCAGTCCCGACTAGGGCGTGCTGCACCGACGATGCTCCGACCATGGCAGGCTCAGAGGCGCTGCAGTTTGGATCGCCTCAACCCTAGGAACGCCTTGAGAGGCTTGTCGGCGATGGTCGGTCACTGGAGAGGGTGGTTCTTAGTTGAGTTTGACATTATCGGTACCCATAGGGGTTTAATCCGATTTCTTTCAATATCTTTGCAATTCTCTTCAATTGAGTCGTTATTTGACATCATTTAGGAGCATTAAAGATCAAAGAAGCAGGGGTTTGGGATTTGATCGAACATTAGACATGGCTTGAATTTCATAGTCTCGGTTCAATACCAAGTTGGTACCAATATGTGGTACAGTGAGCTTGAGTTGAAATTGCATATTGAAAAGGAGTTGTATTGTCATCTGGGAGCATATCAAAGGTCTGAGAAGATTCAATTTGTTCTGAAAGATCGATTGTGCATGATCTCAACACGAGACATTATCTGGAATTTTGTGAATTTCGCAATTTAATTTTAAATTTCATGAAGAGTTATGTTAATTGTGATCATAGGCATGTAATATCATGTATCAGGAGCATTCATAATAATTTTTATAATTTCTGGAATTTTATTTGCATTTTTAACAGTTTTATTTTCAATAGCAGGGGCATATATGTCCATGTGCTGCAGGATTTTTACATTTAATTTTGATTAACTTCAATATTTATTTTAGAGCAACATACTAAACCAAATTAAGCAAGTGAGATGTCCATTTTGATCATCTTGAAATATAGTTTCTGAATATGTGATTTATTTTATAATTTAGTCCCTGCAGGGGTCTCAAAATGGCAATGAGGCCAGAACGGGTTATATACACTGATTTTCAGCATTTTCCAGATTCAAATGTCCAACTTTGAAAATTCATTAAAAATTGAAATAAAATCAGAAAAATATGAAATTTATGGGAATTCTGTGTGTCTTTGAGTCCTTTATCTGATTGGAATATTTTTTTACGTTTTGGTCCCTGTATTGGCCCAGACTTGCTGTTTTATCAGCAGAGGTCAAATCAGCCTATTTGAAGGCATATCCTTGTACCAGTGGTGCATGTGCCACTGGTGGCTGATGAGTATAAGTCATGCATTGTATAATTAACAATTTTCAAGTGTTTTAATCATGATCAAGGGGCTGGTTAAGGTCAGAACAGTATTCAAAGGCTTGAGAGCCACTGTGACAGTACCAGTACATGCATAAAAGAGATCAAAGCTCCAAGATTTCAACATTTAATATTTTAAAACATTTCAAAAGGCTGTCAGAGCCAAGATATATGCAGGGAGACCCTGGTTTATACAAAATTGCAATTTTGTGATCTTTTCATTTGATTAAAGGACAAATCATCAAGGCCCGTCATAGGGAATGAAGTGCAAATGACATGAAGTGGTCATGACCACTGTCTTTTTGCATTCTGACCCTCTATCTCTCACTATTTGCAGTTAAGTCCTTCAAAAATGGTAAAATTCAGAATTTTGGCAGCATGCCTTTACCATTCTTGAAGATTCCTTCTCACAAATAGGTTCTTTAGGTTGAGGGTCTGTAGAGGATACCATAAGGCTCAACTACTACAGTCCCTTGTGTGTTTTATATTTTATTTTGTCACTTTAATCCCTTATATTAGTTCTTTTAATCAAAGTAGCAAGGAAATCTACCATAAGGTTCAACTACTCCACATCTTCATAACTTACTACTGTGTTAAAGGATCCAAGGGAAGGCAGCAAAGAAAAAGAAAAGAAAAATAGAAAGAAGAGGAAAAGATGAAGAAAAGAACAAATCTTTGAATATATGCATACATTTTTATATTTTTCAAAGAAATATGGATATTTAGATGTAAGAATCAAGTAAGAACATAACTATGCATATTTATATATATTTTTGTGTTTTAAAATCAGAAAAGGCAACTTTATAGATCATCAAGCACCATGCTTAGCCCTTAGGCTCTGGAATCATCATGATGCTCTCCCTCTCTTTATTCAAAAGCTCCAATCAGAGAAGAAAGAACAAAACAGAAAAGAAAAAAAGAAGAACGGTAGAAGAACAATCAAAATGTAAAAAAGAAAAAGAACATGAATTTTATGCAACCTTGTTCACCAAGGGAGCTTGTACATAACTTAACCCCTCAGGGCTTACATTATATCTAGACTATCACCTATTCAGAGGTTTTCTACAGAGGAAGGAGAAAGAACAAGCTTTTCTCTTTGAAAACTATGAAGATTATGAGCTAAGTACTCTCTAAGAAAATATATAGCTATCTATGTTGTATGAGATATATGTTATGCATCAGGCATATGTGCCTTTATATAGGCAGGGGTTAAATTTAGGGTTTGGCATCTGCATACTGGCATTTCATCACAGCCACCAGGTGTTTGATCTTTGGTCTTCATGCATTCATCACCATTCCATGTGCCATGCTGGCAAGATCTTCATAATCATGTCAAAATATCTTCATAATTATCATATGTTTGAATCTCAGCCCTTGGATTAGCTCCTAGCTCTATGCATTGCATTGTAGCCCTTGATTGGCTAACCAAATATGGCACGGTGTAAGTTGCATGCTCCTGCGCCCCTGGGAAGAATATTCCCTTGTTTGTCATTATGCAGGGAGTGAAGGGCATGTGTCCATGGGGACCATGCAGCTGGAAACGGCTTCAACAGCCTTGGTGCGTTATACCCGCGCCGGTTTGGGCTTAACTTGTGCATGTCTCGTTCAATGTGCTTCATGGCATGATGGAAGATAATTCTTGAAATTTGAGGTTATAATTTTAAGTGAGGCTACGCTACTTTCAAGGCGTGGAACGATTTTAAGTGAGGCTACGCTAATTTTGAGATTATACATCTGTTTATCAAATTCTAAAAAATGATTTGAATCCTTTAATATGATTTCCATAAAAAAAATGTACCTGGATACCAGATTTTACAGTTTTTACAAAAAAAAATTATTGTTACAGATAGGTAAAAAAAACACATGATCTAAAGATTTTGGACCCTTCCTTCGAAAGTAGTGGTTTCTTACCGATTTAAAAAATAGTAAAATAAATTATAAAAAATTTAAAATTTTGTCTCCAATTGTAATTTCATGTGAAGATTATGTTGAGTGATTTAGATCGACTATTTAGACTTTAAAAAAAATATGAATACCTAGCATAAATTAATCTGCAATTTGCAAAAGTACAGTAGCCTGACTCTTATAATTTTATGTGATGGTCATCAATTCTAAACTTTTATATTAACGACCCATTTCAATGTTATTATTTTTTTGTTAAAAAGGCAACACACAAATCACTACATACAAAATTGGAATTTTACCTAACAACATATTAAAAACAAAATCCAAGCAAAAACCCAGTGGGAAAGTGATAAAAGGTGTTTCATTAATGCTGTTTTTATTATCAAAATGTGTTTCCTATTACAAGAGATCAGAATAAAAGTATGAATATATATATACACGCCTAACCCATGACCCCCAATTTTGATAATACAATTTGATGCGCAACTTTTGATTTATTAAGCTGCAAAACAAAATTTGTGTGCGGAGCATTTGCACCTGCACACCATTAAAAACTGATATGAATATCAATATGAATTAATATTAGAACAACAAATATGTCCCTTTCAACGCGCTTTCACAATTTTGATTTGATTGGGCTCCCCAACATTACTAATTCCTCTCCATTCTCCGCAAACTGGAGACATCCTTAATTTGAGTTTTATAAAATGATCTAAATACGCATTGTGCCATGACTTGGGTCCGGTGTCGTGACTATAGAAGCTTTGTTATCAAAATGGATATGGCAGTGGTCCAAATCAGAACGAAAACTCTGGAAATAGAAGCTTTGTTATCAAAATGGATATGGCAGTGGTCCAAATCAGAACGAAAACTCTGGAAAACAATAATAGAAGCACTGTGCAGTCACCAAGGCAATGCTCCAGGGGAGTCGTCTTTTCTAAGAGAAATCTCAACAGTGTAGTTCAGTTTTGTGAATGCTTCATATCGAGAAGTGTAGAAGATGGCAGCACAATTAATTTATGGGATGAGGATTGGGGACGAGGTCTGCTGAAGAGGCAATTGTAATCTTTGTGTGCATTTGCATTGGAGGAGGACTTGGCAATAAAAAAAAAGTACTGTGCAATCAAGACATATCAGTGTTGTTTAGACCGGTCTTAACGTAGCAGGCTAGTAGAGAGTTGGAAACTTTGATGCTGATAGTTACCCAAAAAAGGAATGCTCTAATTGATGGTGCGCCAGATGATGCAATTAGGAAAGGGCGCACAAATGGAATTTTCTCAGTAAAATCAGCTTATTTCACATAAAAAATGGCCCGAGAATAAAATTTGTCAGTATTTGTTACTTATGTCGTACTGATGAAGAGACTGCTGCGCTGCGCATCTTTTTAACAAATGTGGTTTCTCAGTGCAACTCTACAATCACATCTTTAACATTACACTTCCACAGTACAGGGACAGATTGATAAAAATAGCAACTATATAAATGTTTTACTTGATAAGAAGCATAGGGAAATTAGAGGCATAATGTCGATTGCGTTATTTGTACTGTGGAGGGATCCGAATCAGTAGAAGACTTGGCAGACAACGTGGGAAACCAGTGGAATCTTACAACCAATTCACATCCTCCCAGGTACCTGACAAGGGAATCTTTTACAGTTAGTGGATCCAGACCGTTCATTTTAACTAAGCACGAATCTCAAAGCCCAATAATACTGCCCCTGCATTAGCCCGAATATCAAAGTGGCTGAGGGTTAATCTCAAACCGTAAAGTGAGGTAAATCTTCTACGGTACCTAGGAGTACCCGGATCATCTAACAACTATAAGAGCACAGTAGATAGAAGAAATTCCAGTTTTTTTTTTCCTTCCAAATCTTAACAAACTTCATTACAACTTGTAACTGTCTGACATATTAAGATTGTGGGTGCTGCTCAAGCCATTCCTGGATGGCGGAACGAAGGACATGATCTGTAATCAGATTGTGATGAGGAAGCACCAAATTGGTCATAGGCGAGGTGTTATGTCCTCCGTTCAACCATGCCTTGATTGCCTCGTCTTCATATGTAAACCCATCTGCCGCGATGCATGGATTCTTCATGATTTCCTGTAATGGGTAAAAGACCAAAAAAAAAAAATGTCATGGCATTTGTATGCTGCAAAAGAAGCTACTGATAACCAAAGCAATAGTCTATGTCATTGAATGGTTAATTTGAAAAATAAAGAGTAAAATGAGGCAGTTTAACAGGTGCAATGGAGTTTGTGAAACTGGAATGTGTTCTATCATTTTTGTGAAATTAAATCTGCTGCGATTCCTAAGGGATCGCAGGACCCTGCTTTTCCATATCCAACCCTTCCAAATCTCTAAGGAAATTGATTTTCATGCACGAATCTAAAAAAAATATTAAGGGTTGGATATGGAAAAGCAGGTCCCGAGATCCCTTTAGAATCGCAGCAGATTTGTTTCCCATTTTTTCACTTTTTCTAATTGGACTTCACTTCACCCGGTAATAAATAAATAAAAATTCTATTGTTGTATTTATTTGGACTGCACTTAATTGCAATACCATGAAAATAGAAGGGGAAACTATATATATATATACCTGCATTATTGGACATATAAAATGTGATGGTATATGTTCTTCATTAAAAGTTGAAGATCCAACAGATGAGAGTGCTTCCAATTGTGTAGCAGCCTTTACCAAGGGTTCAATCGTGACCCAAACTTGACTCATATCAGGGCGTCCTCTTCTGGATATATCAGCACATTTCACACCAAGTATAGCTAACTTTTCAGCTAGATCAAACGGCCATTTTCCGGCAGATTTGTCAACTATAGACGACAAGCTACCAGCTCGCATGTTTTCCTGCACTTCCTTTGCAATTTTCAATGCGGGCTTTCTTGTCAGAAGACGCAGCACTATTATACCAAAGGAGTAAACATCGGATTTTGGTGTCAGTTCCTCAGTTGAAAGAAATTCGGGATCAATATATTCAAATTTTCTTGCAAGATGAGAGATGTCTTGCTTTATGATCTTCGAAATGCCAAAGTCGCTAAGTTTACTGATCAAGTTTGCATCGAAAAGAATATTATTTGGTTTGAGATCGCCATGGATCACTAGCTGTGGTTTATTTGAGTGCAGGAATACAAGACCTAAGCAAATCTCACTGATGATGCGAATCCGGACTTGCCATGTGAGAGATGAGGTGTTATTAGCACAGGCCAACCGGTCCTCGAGGCTTCCATTAGGCAAGAACTCATAAACGAGTGCCGAGATTTCTGAGCATGATCCTATTAGGTTGACAATGTTTGGGTGTCTAACTCTATTAAGAATAGCAACCTGTAAGAACAAAACAGAATTTGCTGTTGACAACTTGAATTTATTTTTTATGAAATAGAGTCCATATAATAAAAAAATAAATTGGGTACCAAGACAACTGGTGATACCCAAAATGATCAAAGAAATATGATGGCCTCTAGCATAATCTATTACGTACCTCTTGCTGGAAATTAGATAACCTTAGGAAGCTCTCTGAATTCAACTTCTTTATCGCCACCGTGGTTTTACGAAGAGAACCCTTGTAGACGCATCCAAAACCACCTTCTCCAATCTTCGACAAATCACTAAAATTTTGAGTTGCTTGTTTCAGCTCACTCAAGGAAAACCGGCAACTCAGTCCCATATCGGAATTAGCAAAAGAGTGCCCTTTCTGTTTTCTAAATTCTAGAGCCTTTTTAATATCATTATGCTCTCGCTTTAGCTTGTTATAAGCTATTTCTAGATCAGAAACGAGTTTTCCCAATTGTTGCTTCTTCTTATCCAAATCTTCATCATTTCGTTGGTCTTTGAGTAGTTGGTTCTCCAATTTCAGTCGTTCGTTTTCCCTTTTAAGAAGATCATTATTGTCATTTTCTCTCTTTTGGATTTCCTCAATTTCTTTCTGATATAGTTTCTCCCTTCGAATTCGCTGCAATATTCAATTCTTTTTTTCTTAATTCTTTTGGTCTGATATTATATTTACTAACAAAATTTCTGCTGTGTACGTAAATAAAATATTCATTCAATATTTCTGCTTAAGTTTCTTCAAGCATGAGACAAAGAGCCATATTTAACCCCGAATCAATCTATAAATTAGAATGTTGAATTACTTCTCTATTGAATATATATGAATTTAGCACCATACTGTTATCATTATCATTTAATTTAAAGAAAAGAAATTAAATTTACTCCAAAAACTGATAACATTTTTATGGGTGCTTTAATTGCAACCATTTCAGAATAAATAGAATGACGAACCTCTTCAGCTGAGGCCTCTGTCAAATCTGAATTGGGATACCTAACAAAGCCAAAAATACACATCATCAAAGCTTATGTGATTATTAAAAATTAGATATAACCAACCATAACTCGACTAATCCAATAATTATGCCAACCTGAAATACAGAGAACTCACCTGAACCAAAAGGAATAAAGCTCTATTTCTTTGAATCAGTATGCATTTTTGTTTTTCTGTCTTTTGGTAATGTGTACAAACCCCAGATAAGTTTACCCAAAGTTCAGTTAACCGAAGGGCTTGTGAGATCCTAGCGGATGTTTTGCCCAGTTGTCACATGAGAGACAAAAGCTTAATAGTACCTAGTGTAGATCAGATTTCCATTTCGAATAAACCATATCTTGCATGATGGATTTGCCTTCTCTTTGACAAGTTCACTGCATTTGAAAAGGTGCAGGAAATCAACACAGAGGAAATCTGCCATGTTCCTACTTTTTTGCTACTAAGGATTTTCAGTCATCACAGGTAAACCAAAATTATACAGGTTGCCAACCAATAACAATCTTCAATGGTGTTGGTAAGGTCAGGTACAAATATTCCCAAATTGGCAAAAAAGTGCAAATATAGCCAGATTAGGCTTTGATGAATAGTACTACAATTATCCTCAGCTGTGTCGTCAAATCAATTCAACTTGATATATCGGACTGAAGCTATCTTTCATATGTCCATTATGCCAACAAAGGTTTAATTGTTGATTGTTAATTCAGACTGATTTTTTGCAGATCTAATTATGTAAAGTAAAAAATCAAGATGTACATGACTATCTTATCTTAATACCTGTTTGGATAAAACCCCATTACAAGATTCTTGATCGCCCTTAAGTCAATCAGCTCTAAAATCCCTTCTACTACATCATCTTTCTCGTGTATCAATTTGTCAGCTTGAAACTGCATTCCAGTGAAACAGTGGACACAGTGTGTTAATGTATCATTAGTAGCACATTGAGGTTCATTAAAACACAAAACTGTAACTAAATTTCTGAAGTTTTCATCAGGAGATCTCACAAAGATTTAATGTCATGGGTTCCCAAGTGAAGAAGAAAAGATAAGACATATGCGTAGTACATTAAAGTTAATTAATTAAAACTAAATTTCACCTTCTGTATTGCACACTGAGCCAGATGTTTGTCTAGAGTTTCCATGCTTCTCTCCCTCCATTGATTGAGCAATGCATCTGTTTCAGAATGGAAACAATTGCATGAGCATGACATTTAAATGCAGCAGGACTTGTTTGATTTTTGGACTCTTCTAGTACATAAAATTGGTTATCAATGAGATAATTAAGCTTCCATTTACTACCAGAAAAGGAATCAAGATAAGAATTGGGATCAATTAACATTAATCTTTTATGGGTAATTGGGGAATGAGCTTTTCAAAATTCAGAACCAAATTTTGATGAAAATAGAATCTAATTTCAAAATTGAGGGAAGCGAGACGCACTAGCGCAATCATAAAACAATATGATCCACAGAACTCTTAAGATAACAAAAATCTTTCAAAATTAAAATGATTGCAACCTGAATAAATGGTAGATAAAGGAGGGATGATTGAAGTGGCAACGATTTTAGTTTCATCCTTGGGAAAATGCCTGAGCACCCATGAAAGAATATGCTTTCCTTGATCATAGTACGAAGGCAAAAAAACATACACCTCTGCAGTTTCCATTGATCTGGTTCTCCAAGAAAACCCTAGATCCTTTATAGAGAGAGAGAGAATGGAGCAAGGAAAACTAAAACTAGAAGCGAGGAGGGACGAGTCAGAGTCTCAGCCTCAGAGGAAGGCGGCGAAGAAAGGAGAGGCAGATGCGATCGGATCGAAGACGAGAAAAATGGAGAGAAAGAAGAAAGGCTGCGAACCTAGGTTTTACGGGTTCATTGGGTCAATAGTTTTGGCCCTTATCGCGATTCAGACGGTCCATTCGGTTTTAAAATTTTCTGAGTCCGATCCTCGATCTCTCCCTAAAGTTCGGTCTGCTCAAATTTTAAACCGAACTGAACCAAACAGTTGAATCGTTTCTAAAACATAAACCGAATCGCATCAATCTATTTAACCGAAAAAACTGAACCGCTAAATTTGCTTCTCATTAATTCCAAATTTGCATTTATGGGGATCCTTTAATGTGCTCCTGATTAGATGGAGAGTATAGAAAGGGAGGGAATGGAAAGAAAAAACGTATTTGGTTGATAAAATTATGTTGGAGGTCAAGGGTACATGAGGTGAAGTGTTTAACATTCTATCATTGTAATCAATAGAATTTGTTTCCTTCTGATTTGAGGTGTAACGGATGGAAAAAGATTTGTTGCAAATATTTTCGAAAAAAAATGATACAAATGTCAAATCCTATATCGTAACTATATAATTCTCATACATACAAGTTTCTTTATCACAGATCTATATCAGCTACCAAATTTTTCATTAACCTTCTAAATTTTAATTAACAGAAAAAAGACAGAAAAAAAGTTAAATTTATTTTTTCTCATTAATCATCCAAACACAAAAAGATTGAATATATTAATATTTCTTTCTATTCCATGCCATTCCATTCTATTCTTCACCTCTCCTCTCTTCATCTTCTCTCCATCCAAATAAGGTGTAAGTATGAAAACTTCTCTAGTACAGATAAGAGATGCAATAAATACGACATTTATTTATTGTTACTTTATCTATTTGATTATCTAGAAAGAAAAAAAAGAAAGAGTTCACAAGGACTGATAATAGGGAGCCACTAAGTAATTAAAGAAATTGAATATGGAAGGTTGATATTATTGACTATGATCGTGTGCTAGAATACGAAATACCTATTGAGGGGTACAAATCTGCTGAAATTCTCATTTGTGAACAGTGTTTCTGAAATTTTTGCTTTTCAGAAGCCAACCGTCGAGTTGTTTTGAGATTCGTGCACAGAAAAATCAGCTATATCGAGATGCGTGCATAGAAAAGTTAGACGGCTGGATTCGAGATTCCAAGAAATTCAGAAACATTGTTCACAAATGAGAGATTTCAACAGATTTCAGTTTCCTATGGAGGAACAAAATCATAATAAGAAAAAATAGGAAATAACATGATTGTAACACAACCAAAACCAAGAGCAGCCGAATTTGGAGCACCTGTAAACTTAGTAAAGTATAATAATTCTAACACATGCATGGTATTTCAAATAGGGCAGATATGGGAATAATTGTAAATTGTGCAAAAGAAAGTTCACTTGTTGCTTGAAATTCAGAGCAGGATGAGCCGTCGGAAGGTCAACAGCTGTAGCAGTTAGCACCTTGATTGATTAGAGATACAAGCGACTTGTTCACATGTAAAAAATAAAAGATAGTGAGGCTATGGTAACATGCATATTACGGATCGATCCATCCGTGTTATGGATCTATATTTCTGTTTTCTATGTTTAAATGGTCCATCCGAACAGTTAAAAATGAATACCATATGAAAATGTACTTTGAGAACAAATTTTACATTTTTAAAAAATTATATTATTATTTTTTTAGATAGGTAGAAAATCACTGCTTTTGGATGATCTATAATTCTCGAATCAAGTAATTTTCTACTTGTTTACAAAAATAGTAAAGAAAATCTAAAAAAATAATAATAATAATTTTGGTTGCAGGTACGTTTTAATATGAATATCATGTTGAATAGTTCACATCAATTATTTGGACCTTAAAAATGAAAATATGAGTCCATAGTGCGAGTCAATCTGTAATATGCATAATACCATAGCCTCACTAAAAAAAACAAAAAAGAAAAAAAAAACCCGTAAAAAGAAATCACCTCACCATTCCAACAAGCACCATCTCTACAACCTCCATTGTCAACTCCTCTGTAACCCGTAATACATTAGGGAACTTAGGCTCAACTCCAATTTTTGCCCACCATGAATTAATTCCGGGCCCACCACCATGGACAAGCGCCATTCTTATGCCGACACACGAAAACAACACGAGATCCTTCACCACAAACTCATGGAACTCTGGAGATTTCATGGTTGCGCCGCTACTGTCTTCCCATGGAATCTCTGTAAGGAAGAGACTCTGAAATGACATTTACTCTGTTCACTGCTGCTGCCTGTGCAGTGAGAGCTGATGCGGTGGTGGAGGCTGTGACACGTCAGGATACAATGTTAGGGTTTTGATGAGATTTACATTTACAAGGGATGATGAAGGATGAGAGTCGTGGTCGAGTTAGAAGCATTTTCATCGACCTACCTTATTTTGTATTTCTTAATTGAATTTAATTTGGTGGTTACAGTACTGTTAGTTCTTGATTTGCAACCTAAAAATCAATCTATGTTACATTTGTAAGGTTTTCATTGATGTTTTACTTGTGCTATTTATTGAGCCTAACTTAAATTGATATCTTCTAACTGAGTGCATACAAGGAATAATAATGCAAAAGGCAAAGAGGGGACAAGAAGCCCAATAAAAACAAAAACAAAAAATCCCAAAAATTGTTTATTATTATGATTATTATTATTATTATTATTATTATTATTATTATTATTATTGTTATTTGCAAATATCGATACTGGTAGAAAGAGATTAACTTAACTTTTTGAAAATAATAAGTCAAGTATCCTCTTTCATTCATACAGACATGTCAAGAGACAAAAACAAAACAAAAAATCTTTATTCTTCTGATAAAAAAAAAAGAATAAACAAAATAAATTAGCATCAGTAGATTGATTTGTGAAACTTGAGACTTAAAAAGATGGGATCAGAAAGAACAAAGCAATATTGAGGAAATAAAGATAGCAAAGACTGAAAGTAGTAAAGGGGAGGTAGGACGATTTCGCAGCTTTTGCAAAAGCTTTTATAAAAAACAGCAAAAAATCACTGTCGGTCAAGTTTTCTCAAAATAATAATAAAAAAAAAAAAAAAAAAAAGACAGCAAAGAATGAAGAAACATGTAATGGGCCTAATGGGCTGAAGAAACAGTGAAAATTAAAATATCAAGCACATCACAGCCTCTTTATTCTAATCTGCAATTCATAATTAACCAAAATCCCTCTTCTTCTCTAATTTTCCAAACCCATCTCCTCCTCCTTTTAACTAATAACTAATAGGATTTCTTTAGGCAATTTGATTAACAAATACACTTTTCATAGGAAAACTGAGAGTATAGCCTACACCAAATTTGCAAATCCTACTCTTTTTTGCTCTTTTGGACAATTCAGCTTTAAAACATAATATTTTTTTGATATGACTGTTGATCACTCTTGAGAAAAAATATATTCAACAATAATTTAAAACTACTACTATAGGCATTCAAATCAGTTTTGTTGCAGTTACAATACAAAAAAAATAACTATAGACAATTTATAGTTCTCGTCAGAAGTTTCATTTAATAATAAATACAGACCTCTTCGAATCAAGATCCCTACCCCCTTAATTATGAAGCAACCTTCACCAAGGGTTCAATCGTGGCCCAGACCTGACTCATATCAGGGCGTTTTGCTCTCAACATATCAGCACATCTCAGACCAAGTTCAGCTAACTTATTGGCTAGGTCAGAAGGCCATTTTCCAGCAGATTTGTCGACTATAGACAGCAACCTACCAGTATCCATGGCCTTCTGCACTTCACTTGCAATGTTTGGTGCAGGCTTTCCTGTCAGAAGACGAAGCACTATTATACCAAAGGAGTAAACATCAGATTTTGGTGTCAGTACCCCAGTTGAAACAAATTCGGGATCAACATATCCAATTGTTCCCGCAGGATGAATGGTATGATATACGGCAGTTGTGTTTGTATCAGATTGCTTTATGATCTTGGAAATGCCAAAGTCGCTGAGTTTACTGGTGAAGTTTGCATCGAGAAGAATATTAGCTGGTTTGAGATCGCCGTGGATCACAACATGTGGTTTATTTAGGTGGAGGAATACAAGACCTGAGCAAATCTCACTAATGATACGAGTCCGGGCTTGCCATGTGAGAGATGAGGTGTTATTAGCACAGGCCAACCGGTCCTCAAGGCTTCCATTAGACAAGAACTCGTAAACGAGTGCCGAGTTTTCTGAGCATGATCCTATTAGGTTGACAATGTTTGGGTGTCTAACTCTAGTGAGAATAGCAACCTGTAAGAACAATACAGAATTTGTTGTTCACAACTCTGTATTTGTTTTCTATGAAATAGAGTCCATATAATAAAGATAATAAATTGTGTACCAGCACAACAGATGTGAATTAAAATGATGAAAGAAATATCATGGACTTTAGCATAATCTGTTATGTACCTCTTGCTGGAACTCTGATAAGCCTTGGAAGCTCTCTAAATTCAACTTCTTTATCGCCACCGTGGTTAAACGAAAGAAGCCCTTGTAGACGCATCCAAAACCACCTTCTCCAATCTTCAACGAATCACTAAAATTTTGAGTTGCTTGTTCCAGCTCACTCAAGGAAAACTGGCTGCTGCTCAGTGCCAATTGCTGCTTTAGCTTATCCACATCTATTGATATATCATCAAAGAGTTTTCCGAAATGCTGCTTCAGCTTATTCAATTCTTCGATTTGGGTAAGATTGTCAATTCGTTCGTTTATGAGTTGATCGTTCTCCGATTTAAGTCGCTCGTTTTCACTTTTAAGAAGATCATTCTTGACACTTTTCTCACATAGTTCCTCCCAGCGCTGCAACTCCATTTCTCTGTTATTCTGCAATTGTCAATTTTTTTTTGCTTAATTCTTTTGGTCTGATATTATATTTGCTAAGAAAATCTCTGCTATGTAAATATAATATTCATTCGATATTTCTGTGTAAGTTTATGAGACAAAGAGCCATATTTAACCCCGAATCAATCTTTAAATCAAAATGTTATATTTACTTCTGAGTGGAAGGAGTGACAGGGAGAACAGATCCATATGAGACTAAGTTTCTGATATTTCTTTTGGTTTGATATAATATTTACTACGAATAAATGGAATGACACACCTCTTCAGATGAAGCCTCTGTCAAATCTGAATTGGGATACCTAACGAAGCCAAAAATACACATCATCAAAGCTTATTTGATTATTAAATATTAGATATAACCAACCATAACTCGAGTAATCCAATAATCAGGCCAAACCTGAAATACAGAACTCACCTCAACCAAAAGGAATAAAGATCTAATTCTTTGAATCAGTATGCATTTTTGTTTTTCTGTCTTTTGATAATGTGTACAAACCCCAGATAAGTTTACCAAAACTTCAGTTAACTGAAGGGCTCGTGAGATCCTAGCGAATGTTTTGCCCAGTTGTCACATGAGAGATTTACAAAAGCTTAATAGTACCTAGTGTAGATCAGATTTCCATTTCGAATAACCCATATCTCGCATGATGGATTTGCCTTCTCTTTGACAAGTTCACTGCATTTGAATAGGTGCAGGAAATCAACACAGGAAATCTGCCATGTTCCTCCTTTTTTTGCTACTAAGGATTTTCAGTCATCACTGGTAAACCCAAATGATACCGGTTGCCTCCCAATAACAATCTTCAATGGTGTTGGTATGGTCTGGTACAAATATTCCCAAATTTGCAAAAAAAAGTGCAAATATAGCCTAATTAGGCTTTGATAAATAGTACTACAATTATCCTCAGCTGTGAGGTCAAATCAATTCAATTTGATATATCAGACTGAAGCTATGTTTCATATATCCATTATGCGAACAAAGGATTAATTGTTGATTGTTAATTCAGACTGATTTTTTGCAGTTCTAATTATGTAAAGTAAAAAAAATCAAGATGTACATGACAATCTTATCTTAATACCTGTTTGGAGAAAACCCCATTACAAGATTCTTGATCGCCCTTAAGTCAATCAGCTCTAAAATCCCTTCTACTACATCATCTTTCTCGTGTATCAGTTTCTCAGCTTTAAACTGCATTCAAGTGAAACAGTGGACACAGTGTGTTAGTGTATAATTAGTAGCACATTGAGGTTCATTCAAAAACAAAACCGTAATTAAATTTCTGAAGTCTTCAGCAGGAGATATCCTAATGACCTATATTGACTGAGAGGAATTTGTTTGTTATTTACAAAGATATCATGTCATGGGTTCCCAAGTGAAGAAGAAGAGATAAGACGTGTGTGGTACAATAGAGTTAATTAATAAAAACTAAATTTCACCTTATGTATTGCACACTGAGCCACATGTTCGTCTAGAGTTCCATTGCATCTCTCCCTCTTTTGATTGATTAATGCATCTGTTTCAGAATGGAAACAATTGCGTGAGTATGACGTTTAATATTTTGGACTCTTCTGGTAATATAAAATTAGTTGTCAATGAGATATGCTTCCATTTGCTACCATAAAAGTAATCAAGATAAGAACTGGAACCAATCAACATTAATATTTTATGGGTAATTAGGGATTTAGCTTTCCAAAATTCAGAATCAAACTTCCATGAAATTATAAAATTTCAGAATTGATGTACTTTGTGTGGGAAGAGAGGTGCACATGCGCAATCAGAAAACAATATGATCCACAGTAATCTTAGAAAAAAATTACTTCAAGTGAAGATAACAAAATTCTTTCATAATTAAAATGATCACAGCAGCATTGGAAGACAATATACAAACTCACTTGGTCTAGATAAAGGAGGGATGATGAAAGTGGCAACAATTTCAGTTTCATCCTTTGAAAAATGGCTGAGCGTCCATGAAAGAGTATGCTTTCCTTCATCATAATTGTTCCAAGGCAAACAAACATACACCTTTCGTTCTTCCTTAAACTCTGCGGTTGCCATTGATGATTCACATATTGGAGAAAAATAGCTTCCACTAAAGAACTCTGCGGTTGCCATTGATGATTCACATATTGGAGAAAAATAGCTTCCACTAAAGTAGTTGTTCTGCTACATATTTTCAGTATATTTAAAAATAACAGTTCAGAAAATAATCAAAATAACAAAGATAGAGAGGGACCGAGATCATTCCCTTTGATATATTAGACTTTCGGTGAACAAAAATTTAGGGAAATCTTATTTATGATTTTTCTTAGGTATTAGAGAAAATACATAGAAATTCAACTGAAAGAAAATAAAACTGAAATCAATTTGAAGAAGTAAGAAGGAAAACAAAAATTGAAATAAAATAAAGAATTATGATCAAGAATAAGTGGAAAGATGCACCTTTTCAGATGTGGCCTCTGTAAAATTTAATATGGGATACCTAATGAAGCCAAAAATACACATGTCATCAAAGCTTATGTGATTATTAAAAATTAGTTATAACCAACTAGAACTCAAGTAATCCAATAATTAAGCCAACCCGAAATACAGAGAACTCAACCAGAACCAAAAGGATTAAAGCTCTATTTCTTCAAATCAGTATGCATTTTTGTTTCTGTCTTTATTGTGTACAAAATAACCAGAGTAGTGAGTACAAACCCCAAATAAGTATACCCGAAGCTCGGTTAACCGAAGGGCTAGTAAAAAGCACCAAGATACAATTAAACCCAACCCAAAATGATCAGGAATTACATATAAGCTGATGCATGCATGCATGTATGTGGTTGCGCCTGTATCAAAAGAGTTGACCTGAATCTAAAATTATCCAGCACTAATTGTACTCAAAGCACCCATCTGCCTCATCCAACTTAATATGACAAATAGTGAAATAGCTAATGTTTTGCTCAGTTGTTAGTGCCCCAGTAATGTAATCACATGGGAGACATACAAAACCTTAATAGTACCTAGCGAATATCAGATTTCCTTCTTGAATAAACCATATCTTGCACGATGGGTTTGCCTTCTCTTTCACAAGTTCCGATGTTTTACTGCATTTGAAAAGGTGCCAGAAATCAACACTAAGAAATCTGCCACGTAAAGGTAAATAAAATCAAGATGTACATGACTATCTTATTTTAATACCTGTTTGGATAAAAACCCATTACAAGTTTCTCGATCGCCCTCAACTCAATCAGCTCTAAAATCCCTTTTCCTTGACCATCATTCCAATGTATCAGTTGCTCAGCGTTAAACTGAATTCAAGTGAAACAGTGGACACAGTGTATGTTTAGTAGCACATTGAGGTTCATTCAAAAACAAAACCGTAATTAATTAACTTTCTGAAGCTTTCATCAGAAGATATCCTAATGACCTCTATTGACTGAGAGGAATTTTTCGTTATCTACAAAGATATCATGTCATGGGTTCCCAAGTGAAGAAGAAAAGAAAAGACATGTGTACATTGAAGTTAATTAATTAAAACTAAATTTCACCTCGTGTATTGCACACTGAGCCAGATGTTTGTCTAGAGTTTCTTTGTATCTCTCCCTAATTTGATCGAGAATTTCATCTGTTTCAGAATGGAAACAATTGCATGAGTATTGACATTTAAATGCTGCAGGAGTTGTTTAATTTTTGGACTCTTCTGGTACATAAAATTGGTTATCAATGAGATAAGCATCCATTTACTATCAGAAAAGGAATCAAGATAAGAATTGGAACCAATTAACCAATTAACATTAATCTTTTCAAAACTCAGAATCAGTTTTTTTATGAAATTAGAAAATTTCAGAATTGAGGGACTTTGTGTGGGAAGCGAGGTGCATCAGCACTATAATAAAACAATATGATCCACAATATTAGAATAAAATTACTTCAAGTGAAGATAATAAAAATCTTTCCAAATTAAAATGATTGCAGCAGCATTGGTAGACAATATAAAAACTCACTATATCCATAAATATTGGTTTTAGCATGGATGATGGAAAAGACGATGATTTTAGTTCCATCCTTTGGAAAATGGCTGAGCACACATGAAAGAATATGCTTTCCTTCATCATAGTCCAAAGGCAAACAAACATACACCTCTTGTTCTTCCTTCACCTCTGCGGTTGCCATTGATGATTCACCTGCTGAAGAAAAAATAGCTTCCACTAAGACCTTGTTATAAACAACCACCACCTCCAAAACAAATAATAGATTTACTGACATGACAGGAGCGTTGCATTAGCAATATGAACAATTAAAATGGTATTAGTTATGTTTAGGAGGAGAGAAGAAAGACGCCCAATAGAGGAGAAATCAACATTAATAAGGGGTTGACTTCACTTTTTGGGCTTCATTGAGTATGTCCCCATAGTTTTTTTTTTTTTTTTTTTTTTTTTTTTGAGAACTTGGCAGATGCGTCCCCTTAAAATTTTCACTGGTTGCACAAATCATCCTCAATTTTTGAAACGAGCAAAATAAAATCAGGTCTAATTAACTGGGATGAACAATACATAAACTGTCCTTTGTATGTAAACTAATAACTTTGTAAATTCGGGTATGAAAATATTTTAAGTTATCCACAAGAGCAGAATAAAAAAAATTTAGAGTAGGAAACTGAAATTAAAAACATAAAATGTGAAATGTGTGGTAGTTTGAACTCAACTACTCAAGTCTCCACGGCCACAAAAAAGGTAAGAGTTTTAACTTTTAATCACTAAGTTACAGCTGCACATTAAGTATTATGAAGGAGACTGAACTATGTAAACACTTTCAAAAATTACAAAATATAAAGAGTAAAATTCCTAATTTGCATTTATGGGGGTAACTTAGTCATTCTGGGTTTCCTTTAAATCTGCTCCTGATTAACCATTAAGTATGTAAACTTCTACGGTGCAGATGAGAGATACAAAAAATACGACATTTTTTTATTTTATTAATTTATCTATTTGATTACCTAGAGAAAAAAAAAAAACAGAGAACACAGAGACTCAAAATGGGGAGCAACTAAGCAATTAAATAAATTGAATACCAAATTTCATATGGGGCTGATGTTATTTACTATGATCAGGGGTGGATGCAGAATTTCGGCCGGGGGTTGGGTAGAAATCGGGTTCAAATAGCTTATCGGATTCAAACCCATTAGCTAATCGGGTACTATATAAGAAACAATCAACATAACAAAAAACAACATAATTTAACATTGTTTTTTTATATATATAAAAACGATGGGAGAAAAATTTAATCAACATTGTTTCCATTATGTGGAAGTCTTCAATAATAAGAGAACTGATAAAATTAATGAAATGAAAGGAACACAGTACTCCCATGAAACTCCCTTCCCACCCTTCTTTTATTGATTATAATTCTGTGTGTTACAATCTGAAGAATGACAGCCACTACAAATAGGGAGGTTAGATTTGAAGAATAGGAAAGAAGAAAATAAAAAGGAAAGAGATAAACTACAGAAACAAATAATCTAGTATCCTCAATCCTATCTTTAGATATCTTTCTTTCTATCTTTTAGATAACATAAACAAGGAAACAAATAGACAGCTGTGATTGTGCGCCTCCAGCTTGCTGGATTTTCTGTGCGCACTTGCTTCTGTCAACAAGAACTTTGCAAAAAGTGAACAGATTTTATTCATTTGATGGTGCTTGATCAATATTGAGATTCTGTTCTATAATTGATTGTTTCTCTTCTGAGATTATTATGAATTGTCATGACCAACTGCTCCAACTTTGGACATTATGTACAGAATAAGCTTAAATTTCTAATTGGGGACCTTGGGGTCCTCAATTGATTATTTCAAGTTCTTCCTGTGTACTCTAATAAGTATATCTAGTTTCAGCTTTTTGGAGAAAATAGAACCATAGTTCAGTTGTCACTATTTTTACCTTGTTTTAAAATGATTTAATCTAAGTTCCAACATGTAAAATGTCAAGTAAACAGAAGCCAGCCCTTGTGGGACCGACATTATCCATCCCTCCCACTTTTTTTTTTTCCCTTGTCACTTTATCTATTTGATTACCTAGAAAGGAAAAAGAAAAAGTTCACATAGACTGACAGTGGGGAGCCACTAAGCAATTAAAGAAATTGAATACCAAATTTCATATGGGGAAGTCGAAATGTGAGAAATCGACGTGGGGTCGGAGTCGCGGACACAGATCGCGAGGTTGGGAGCCTGAGAAGCCGGATCACGCGAGACCAAGGAGGCGGAAGCGTCTGGCTGGATTAGGTCAAGGAAGCGGCGAAGTGAAAGTGGGAGGGAGAAGACGAGAAATGTGGGGATCAAGTTGGGGTTTGGGACTATGGAGCTATGCCGCTGGGGCAGGTTACGCGGGAGCTCAACTGAGTTGGTGATGTCAGTCAGCTGAGTTAGAGTTGAACAGTTAAACTCAGTTTAACTTGTTATCGAGTTTATTTCGGAACTGAGTTCGAGCGGTTCATAAGCTACCAGCTTTTTGTACAGCCTCCGGCCTTGCATTATTATCATTTTTTTTCTCTTGACGTTTTGGTTCTTAACCAATAACTAAGTTGTCCTCCTCTTAATATTTTTTCAGTGCTTGGCCCAACTAACTCTCTGTCACTAGAGTGTCAATGGGCACGGTACTCATATTCACCGAGAGTTAATCTTGTCCATATCATATTTTTACTCATTAAGAATTTGTATTATCCTACTCTATCCGTACCATTTAAAATTAGTGCATGCACAACAAAACGGTAGCGAGTGAATAACAAATCATGCTAATATAATAGTTTTATCATTTTTACAAATATACTATTAAACTCATCATGTCATATATATGCAATCACAATTACTAATATAAAAATCAAAATACAAATATGTAATCAATTCTAACTAATAATTTTTTTATAAAGAAAAAAAACAAATAATAAAAAATAGTAAAAAAACGTTATTTTGATAGCTTCATAGTGTAATTTATTAATTCAATGTACTAAGGTGCTTCTTAATGCGGTCAGTAATTAAGGTACCGTTATTTAAATTTTGAAGAGCAATATATCTCAAAAATAATTTAAAACTTCGGTCCATGGTAACTAGTCTGGTGCATGCATTACAATTTTGTTGGAAGAACAAAAAACGTTGAAAGAAAAGAGAAAAGAGTGAGGCTATGGTACTTTGCAATGTGTGGAGCGTTTTGTGCATTAGATTTCAAAGTTTAAATAGTTGATCCGAATTCATGCTCGACATTATTATCATATGGAAACATACTTGAAGATCAAATTTTATATTTTTATGAACTTTTTACTATTTTTTTATAGATAGAAAATCACTACTTTTGGATGATCCAGAATTTTTAGATCAAGTGATTTTTTACTACCAAAAAATATAAAATTTGATCTCCAAGTATATGTTCAATGATAATAATGTTGAGTAATTCGAATTGACTATTTGAACTTTGAAAAAAGAAATATGAATTTATGCACAAAATAGTCCGCACATTACAGAGTATCATAGCCTCATTCAAAAGAAAAAGAAAAGAAAAGGATTTTGTATTTTGTTTTGAAAGTCGCATAGTACAACAAACATGTATAGCCTTTTGTATTTTGAGGACCATATATATAATATGAGTGATGCTTCTATGGATGCCGAATTTCAGCTAAAATTTTGTTAGAATCAATTACAACCATTGATTTTTTGAAGGATAAAATTGGTATACCTAATTCTCCGTCAGAGTTCTCTCTTTCGAACCCTCTCCTACTTGGAAAGAAAAAAACACTAAGAGTCAACTCTAGAAGAGGATATGAGGAGGGAGTGGAAGAAGAAAACACTGCGTGGAGATTACGACATCACCAGACTGCATCTGACCGAGCATATGCATTTGCTCCAGAAGGGGAAAATTGAAGAGGGAGCGAAGGGTACGCGCTACTGTACGGAGGAGAAGAGAGGGAAGCACTACACTTTGTTTTGATGAGATATGTGCTCCCAATTTGGAGTGTAAATTTACTGTGTGGGGGGTTCGCCTTTTCCTATTGCCGTTTCCTTTCTTCCCTTTAGACTGTGCTCCAGACGCTTGGAACAGAGGGTAAGGAATGGGAGAGGGTGGGAAAATGGCATTTTTACTTGCTCCACAAAATAAATGCAGAAGGAGAAGGAACACAGAGCGAGTAATCCTATTACTCTAGACTGACGAAATTTGTCCCTATCAAATTAGGGTGTAGCGGAAGGAAAAGAAGGCCCACAACGACAATTTACTCATTTTATTCTTTTCCCGCCTCTTCAAATCTACGCTTTTGTTTTCCATCCTTCCTAAAATTCAGAGGATGTATCTCTCTTAGTTCGTCTCCAAGAAGGTTGCTCCGCCAGTGGCATTCTCTCTTTACAAGGTAAGTTCTGAAGCATTTCCTTAATCTCTGATGCATTTCGTTCTTTGCAATCAATAAATCATTCTTTGCTTTGATTCTTTATTTACTTTGATTCTTACTTAAGCGAAAATGTGAAAATTGCGACATTCAGTTAAGGTTATGATCGGCGCGGAATGCACTGATTGTTTCTTTTAATATTTATAAACTCGGTATCATATCGGGTCGGACTGCAAGCGTACAATCCTATTGAGTGGTATAATCAAGTGTCGATCCACAGAGAATAAGATCTACAGTATTGAGCGATTAAACCACAATCTTTCAAAAGGCTAGACAAAATCTAGATATTCGAGAGTTGAGATATGGTTAATGATCAAAAGTAATTAGCGAAAATCAAAAGTAAGCAAATAGATAATAGAGCGAATTCCTAGGATTTTGGCATAACGTTCTTACTTCTATTCGTTTTAATTGTTATGTCCCGTTTGATGTAGGTTTTCAGTTATTGTAAGAGGGTTTCTAATCCGTACTTAATGACTGCCGCTAGCACTGCACAACCACACTACTAATCGAGACTTCCCACGTGGCTTTACTCGAATAGTGCATGGAGATCTGTGATTAGCCCAAAGTCACAACCTTCACTTTATCAGGTTCCTCGATTGATCCTATAGGGTGTCCCCACGGTAAGGCAAGACAATGCGACATTCGTCTGCGAATGTCAATACTCGCGTGTCTACTTTTGTTGTTCCAATCTAAGGTTTTCCCCGCTAAGGGCTCCACCAAAGATCTAGTGTTTCTATCATTTCTTACCTTGACCCGACTAATCTAGTGGTGACTATCTACCGTGTGTGGTAATCACAAGGCGGTCTAGAGTAATAAAACAAAATCAAGAAAGATCGAACATAAAGCGCAAAAGCAATCAAACAACAATGACTAACTATGATCAAACGAAAACATATATATTAAAATATCAAGAGTAACAAGGTTTACATGCAAGTCCTAGAAATATAAATTTAGCCGCGGAACAGCATGTTTAAAAGATAGAAAAATAGAGATACAACCATGTCAAGAAGCACTCTAACTTTCTTCTCTAACACTCCTCTATTCTCACTATATGAAAGATTATAGTAATTGATCAAAGATATCAGATCTCTCAGGCCAGGGGGGCCTTGTATAGGAGTGTAGGAACGTTTGAGGACGAGTGGAGGCAAAGCAATCTGGTCTGGCGACAACTGTAGCAGTTATTCTCCAGGAGACGCCTCGGATACGGTCCGTATAGGGTCATATGGACCGTATTAAACCTGTGTCGCTCCAAGTTAAATGTGTATGCGGCTAAGTCCTGAGTCCGTAGCGGCCATCCGGTCCGTATAGGTGCATATAGACCGTAACAGATACTTAAAACCGATACTCTGTAATTCCTATCGACCTAATTCTTGCTCCAAATAATGTAAAATAGTTCCAAAACATGGCTCTTGCGTTAAAACATAAAGTTGGGTGAGAGTAACATGCTTCTCATAATAATTAAGTATAAAGATGAGAAAATAAGAAAAAACCTAAGCCAAAACCCTGCGTAATTCACTCGAGTTTGAGTATGATCGGGTTACAACATCTATAAGAATCTTATTGGTTATAACATCACGCTCATGACATCTAGTCATGTCGAAAATTCTACAATTTCACCATTCTTGCATAATCAGACTGTTATTAGTCAGGACAGCCCCCATATAAGAATGTTATGGTCACAAATCAGGCTGATGCCCTTTAGAAATCATATCATGTAGAAAATTAATTGCCTTATCAATTTCATCTTTCTCGCACAATTTCTTGCACAGCCCCATGTAAGAGTTATGGTCACAACATTAGGCTGATGCCCTTTAGAAATCATGTCATTTAGAAAATTCATTGCCTTCTCAATTTCACCTTTTCGCACAATTTCTTGCACAGCCCCATATAAGAGTGTTATAGTCACAACATCAGGTTGATGCCCTTTGGAAATTATGTCATGTAGAGAATCCATTGCCTTCTTAATTTCATCTTTTTCATGCCTTGTGATGGTAATGATATTACTGTACTAGTATGGTTTAGAAATGGTACAACTATATTTGTAAGTCAAGTCAATTATTAAAGGGCTGTTTTGGTATTTGCTCTCTTCTGTGTGTTCAAATCTGGCTCCTATTTTGTTTTATTGGTTGCATGCTTTCTATTTACTTGATAATGTTTGTTTATTCTTGAATCTTATATTTGTTTGGTATGAAAATGTCAAATAATTTCTTTAACTATTGTTTAATTTACTAGAGTGAGTCTATTGTACTATGCATAGCACAATTTGGTCCGTAATACAGATTAATATTTCTTTTAAAATCTTAATTGTTCATCTGAATCGTTCAACATGTTTTTTATATGAATATGTACTTGCAGACATAATTTTATACTTTTTAGAATTTATTTACTAATTTATTAGATAGAGAGAAAATCATTGTTTTTGGATGGCGCAGTAATTTGCAAATCAAGTGATTTTTTATCTATTTTAAAAAATAGTAAAAAAAAAATCTAAAAAATATAAAGTTTGGTCTGCAAGTATATATTCATATAAAAAACATGTTGAATGGTTCGAATGAATCGTTTTGACTTTGAAAACAAAAATATCGATCCGTATTACAGACCAAATCATGCTCTGCATAGTGCCATCGACTCACCCAATTTACTATATGTTTTAATTTGCTGGAAAATAAATATATGATAAGAGTTTTATGGTCACAACATTAGGCTGATGCTCTTTAGAAATAATGTCAAATGCTCTTTTTTTATTTCATTGAATTACGATGCTTTTGTGGTCTCTTTACATTAAAAATTACTGAATTACGAGAATTCTATTGTTGTACCCTAAAAAGTTATCATTTAATTTATAAATATTGAAAAAAATGAGAAACATAAAATATATGAATATGAAGAAAGAAGAAAATAATAAAAATGAAAAAAGAAATGGAGGTATCCATTGGAGGCAAAAATGGAGAGGATTGTGCACACTCATTCAATCATGAAACTTGAGAAATATGCTCACGGTTTTGACTTTTGAGTCGCAATGATTAAAAAAAGAAAAGAAAAAAGATAATAAATTAGTTAGGCTAAGAAGTGATTTGAACAAAGACAGAAAAATAAATAAAGAGATTCGGTCCAAACCAAAATAATTTAATTGCGTAAATTGAATTGGGCCAATAACTAAAAAGAAGAAGAAGAATCAGGCCGAGTTGATTGGAGAAAAGAGACAAGCCAAGCCGAAATTAATGAGGCCCAGTCACACTAATTTTTTTTTTTATAAACCATATTAGAAAAATCAATTTTAGGGAACCAATATGATTGCTTGAGTTTTTACAAAAATCATAAAAACCGAGTTGGCAACTCGGTCTGTACTTTTTTTATACCACAGACCAATGAGTTGGCAACTTGATCTGGAGCCATTTTTCAGTTTCCACACGTTCTCGCCACAGAAAATCCAGAAGAGCCTAGAGACCGAGTTGGAAACTCGGTCTTAAGTAGAAAAAAAAATTACCCCGTACGACGTCTCTGTCCCCTTCTTACCCGCCCACTTGGTCTCATTCACCATTTTCTTTTCTACCCGAACCAAGGTAAGGCTATACTCTATTTTTTTTTTCAACACTCAATAATCCATTATTTCTTAATCTAACCACATATATTTGTATATTTTTTTGAAGGAGAACAAGAAAAACTACAGATCTACAAATTTTGTTAGGTATGTAGTTATTTTTTTTGGATAAAAATCCGAAATATATACTTTTTTTAGTATAAATAAGTAATTGTAGATTAATTTAACTTTTGTAGTGTAAAATTAAAATTTTTTGTAGTATAAATAAATAATTGATGGTTTTGGTATAAATTGAGGGTATATTAAGAAATTGATGGTATGTTAAGAATTTGAGGGTATAGTAATTGTAGAGTCATTTCTTAGTTTGCATGTAATATAAATAAATAGTAGAATTATTTAGTATTTTTTTAAGTGTAATTTAGGTATTTTTGGATAAAAATCAAATATATATATATATATTTTGCATAAAAAAGTAATTGTATATTAATCTAATTTTTGTAGTGTAAAATTGAAGGTTTTTGTAGTATAAATAAATAATTGATGGTGTGTTAAGAATTTGAGGGTTTAGTAATTGTAGAGTCATTTCTTAGTATGCATGTAGTATAAATAAATTGTATAATTATTTAGTATTTTTTTAATGTAATTTAGGTATTTTAGTGTAATTTTAATAATTGTAGAATGGTTTAGTAATTTAGCCTTTTTGCATGCAGTATAAATAAATTGTAGTATGATTTATTTATTTTTAGTGTAATTTAGGTATTTTAGTTTAATTTTATTAATTGTAGAATTTATTAGTTTGTTAGTGAAGGCATGCAGTATAAATAAATTGTATATTGATTTAGTTTTTTTAGTGTAATTTTAGTAATTGTAGAATGGTTTAGTTTGCATGTAGACTATATTAGCTCATAATTTTTTTATTTAAAGTAATTTAGGCTAGTTTTTTTTTCTATGTATTTTTTTAGCTTGTGGAATTTCTTTGAATAATTTCATTTTTTTTCCTATGTAGTTTATTTAATTGTAATTTTATGTATATTGTAGGGCAAAATGTATTATGAACAACCCTTGCCATCTTTATTGGGATTACCTCAAGAACAACACAAAATATACCAAGCGAATATGGAGGTATTTGTCATAATTTTGTGCTTTTGATTGAAATTTACTTATAAACTTGAATTAAATTTTGAGGTTTATTTTTTTATGCATGACAATTATTGTTCCAGCTTGATTATACATTGTGTTCTGGTCCTTGTCAAATAGGCATTCATTACCAACATCAGATGAAATCAGATGTAGGGCGCAAAAAGTTGCATGGTTAGGTTAGCTAACGATGCGGACATATGGGGGTTTGGAATGCTCCCTTTCGGTTCAGTACTCTAGTTGCAATCAAACATAAACAGGGCACCAAACTTGGGGCATTGCTGAACATCTCCCTGCATTCCTCCTGGTTCACCCTTAACAGACCTACGGTTCATGATCAGTCCGTCAGAGTTTTACTATTTGATTGTGGGGATATTTAACTCTCGATGGGCATAAGCCCCCGCTGTTAATTACATTAGAAAGATATTTCGAGTCAAACTGATCACCTCGTTCATTCTGGAATTTGTGCCTAGTTGAGAGTGAACTGGGTAAGGGGCTAAAGGGGGCTCATGCATGGTCATCTGGTTGGTTCTCGTTTACTTGGACACTTATATTGGCATATGTATATGTATGTGTGCATGTGTGCATGTGTGTGTGTATAGGACTTGGCTACGGTGCTACGTGTAGCATAGAGGACCTCCGTGCAACGGCTTAAAATTTGAGTTTTCAAAATCCTAACGGTTGATCTGAATCGTTCAAAGTGTAATATGTACTAAAATGTACAAAGTAGGTTGAAAAGCTTACCTGTCAATAACGTGGCATGATACAATGTATTTGAGAGATCTGGACGGTGGATGTGGCACATTCCTGGAAGACCTCATCGCCTATATAAAGCAAATTAGATTAGCCAAACAGAGTATGTAATCTATCTATCTATAGATTTATTTTTTTATCCCGAATTCACTGTTCACCTACAGTAAAATGAACAGTGGGACAGACAAATGGATCCCACGGTCAGTCTATTAGTGTTTCTTTGCTTCCATTTAAGTTCATTAGAAGACCAAAAAAAAACAAAGAGGCACCTTGGTAACGCTGTCTCTGGAGACTTCATTTCTAGAATCTCTCTATTAAGTTTTATAAAAAAAAAATCAAAACAAAACCTTTGCACTCTAGAAACTTCTCCATTTCTACAAGCTCTAGACCCAAAACTATCGTCTGATCACCATCTCCAACTCCTAAAAACTCCACTCTCCATTCTCGATCTCTCACAAGCGACCACACCGCTCTCTAACCCGATTTGCATTTTCCAGCACGCTATCATCCCTCTGCGCACCTACATTTTCGATCACTGCCAGGTATGCTTTACATTTTAAACTGATCTTTGGACTTTTGTTTGATAATGTTGCCAAAAAATTCATTGATGTAGGTTTTGTGATATAGGGTTTAGGGTAAATTGATTTCTTATACTTTTTTCGTTGCTTTAGATCCTTTTTCTTTGGCAATGCTGCTACAAAATTGATTGATTTAGGGTTTAAGAATTGGGATATAGGGTTTAGGGTTTAGAGTTGTCAACTTGAGCTTGAGATTTTTTCTTTGATAATGTTGGCAAAAATTAATTGATTTAGGTTTTATGATATAGGATATATGATTTAAGGCAAAGTGATTTCTTTCCTTTAACGTTGCTTTAGAATTTTTTTTTTTTTTTTTTTTGTAACATTGCTAAAAAAAATGATTGATTTAGGATTTATGATATAGGGTTTACGGCTTAGTAATTGGGATATGTGGTTTAGGGTTTACAGTTGTCAATTTGCTTTCCTTTAGCTTTTTTTATTAAAGCATTTGCATTTCCTTTGCACACAATTGTGGTTTGATCTTTAATTTCTTTTTAGTTAGAAAGATTTGAAATGGAAAAAAGAAGAAGAAGAAGTCAGTATCAGAGTTCTCTTTGGCTGTGGTAATATCATTTTTATTGAAATCAATGTTCTATTTGGTGGTGGATAAGCAATTTGCCCTTCAAAATTTGAAATTATTGGTTTTATGCTCCCTACAGTACATAAAAAAAATACTAATAAAAATTAAAAACAATACATAATTTAAACCATACCAGTAGTATTTTTGAACCAGAATATCATATTTATGATTATTGTCACATCACTTTGTAAAACCTGTGTGCATATTCTATTTTTATATGTTAGCTTTTTGTACATAATTGTGGTTTGATCTTTAATTTATTTTTAGTTAAGAAGATGTGACTGATTTTTTAGATTTATGATTTTGTTTCAATTTTATCAAGCAGAATTTTGACATAATAATTTTGTCATAAGTTGTTTTAGGGTTTAGGTTTAGGTGTTACTAACATATCTTAAGCTTATTGCCACATTTGATTTTTCGTTTTCGAAAAGCAAAAGTATTGTGCCATCAACGTTTAGTTACTAACCAATGACAAAAAAACACTTTCATATCTATTTGTTAAGGCTAATTCTTTACAGCATTCTCTCAAATTTGTATAATGCACCTCATAGATAATTTTTTTTTATGAATAATGCAGCTGGCAAAAAAAAATATATATATATGAACTGTTTTATTAGTAAACAGTCCTCTGATAGTACTTTTAACTATCACTATATCATCTGTACTATGTACATACAGTTACAATCATAACATGATGAGATTTTTTTGCTTGCATTTGTTAAACCAGTTTATCTGCTTCGATAGTGTGCTTGCTGGGAATTAGAGACACTTCTATCGGTTTGTACAATCCTTTCAGGTATTTTTTTATTAACTAGATATTTAGGCATCATGTTTGCAGCTTCAATGAATAAACAACTGGGGTAACTTTCGCAAAAGGAATAAGCATAGGGACTTCACATTATTATTTTTCTCACTTATTTCTATCATCATTTTTTTCTTTGAATCTAATCTGATGCTGTTGATCTTTTTCAACATAATATTGCATTATAGTTGGCCTTATATAACTTTCATTATCTATATAATTACAAATATGTTACATCAATCTTTTTTTAGTTAAAAAAGCTACAATTAAAATTAATTAATATTTTCTTATTTTTGTTTCAGTAGTTTAGTAGCTACGACGGATTACAGACTTCTATTGTGTTGGTTGTACAGCCATTTAGGTATTTTTTAAATTATGAATTAAACATTTAGACAATACTTCTAGATTAAAAAATACAAAGAATATACTTGATAAGGCGAAGTTCAAAATGATTCATTTTTCTCATGTTTCTCTCATCAGTTTTGTTGCTACGATACTCGGCTTGCTAGGAATCAAACTCTTCTATCGTGTTTTTTGCACAATCTTTCAGGTATTTTTTTTTTCAAATATAATTAATTTTAAATTCAGCCATTACTTACTAGGTAAAAATATAAAGAATATCACATGCAAATTAATATTCTGCAAATATTTTGACATGTTTGTGAAAATTATATTTTTAATAAACAATTATCACTTTTAATATTTTACATGCAATTATCTCTTTCATTCCCGTTCGTATTTAAATAATCACTACTACAGAATGGCGCTTCCTACACTGTGGTTGTACACGGATTTTCTCGATTTTATGTAAAACCGTGTACCAAATAGGATTTTTCCAATGATCAATGATATCTTTAAGAATCCCACACGGATATTTCATTAAAAAATAGTGTTTCAAAAAACCCGTTTGAAATTTACATTTCCTACACGAATATTTAGTTAAATATCCGTGTAGGAATTGTAGAGAGCTACACGGATTTGATTTTTATTAAAAAATCCGTGTAGGAAGGGGTTATTGTAGACGGATTATTGTTTAAATAACAGTGTAGAAATGCTAGAGAGCTACACGGATTTTTATTAAAAAATCCGTGTAGGAAGGGGTTATTGTAGACGGATTATTGTTTAAATAACAGTGTAGAAAGGCTAGAGAGCTACACGGATTTTTATTGAAAAATCCGTGTAGGAAGGGGTTATTGTACACGGATTATTATTTAAATAACAGTGTAGAAATGCTAGAGAGAGCTACACGGATTTATAGTGAAAAATCCGTGTAGAAAGGTAGTTTTAGGGTTTTGGTTATATAAAAAGGTCTTTTCCCTCCAACGCCGTTTTGATTCTATAATACTCTCTATCTCTCGTATTAAAATATTGGTCTGATTTCAGCTCATAGCACAACTGGGATCTGAGATATTTGAAGTTGTTATTTTCTTCTCTCTATCTTGCTAAGGTTAGCCACGTATGTATATATATATATATTTTTTTTTCTCTAATTAATTTTCTGTTACTTATTATTGTTTATTTAGGTAATGTGTAATTATTATTACTTATTTCTCTTTTATTTATCCTTTTGGTTTTGTAGGGTTACTGTCCTCTTCGTCTTAGTTGGTTACTATCCTCTTCGCCACCCTCCCTTCGTAAATACATTTAAGATGCAGTAATTTTTTTTTACGAAATTAATTTTCAGTGGTTTGTATAAAAGCCATACAGATTTAATTAATTTTATGTATAAATTTTAATTGAGAATTTTTATTCCCTATGATGTATGTATGTATGTATGCATAAATATTGATCCTTGCATTTTTCATTGGAGATGCAATATTGTTGGAGACCTTTAACCAAGAGACATCATGTCATGGATCACATGCAAACTTCCTTTTTGATATGTTGGATCTAATACAACTTAGTATGTATGAAATTTCGTGCTAGAGTGGATCATAGCCATGAGTTTTGGCAACATGAGCCCAACTTAACGAAATATGGCCCAAAACTTGATCACATGATTACTAAGTGGTGAGGACATAATTTTTATACAAACATTGTATAGGATCTTGAGAGGTATATGTCATATGTTGGATCAAAAGGATTGCATGTATAAAAAGCTATGTATATATATGTGTTGCAAAAGGTTATATGTATATACAACATGCTCTATTTATTTTTGCAAAAGGTTATGTATTTATTTTTACAAAATGCTCTCTATATATTCAATCTGAAATATATATTATTGGCTAGCAAGAGTGGAGGCTAGCTAAAAAAAAAAAAAAAAAAAAAAAAAAACGGTTCAGCAACCTTCCTACACGGATTTTTAGTTAAAAATCCGTGTAGGAAACAATTATACACGGATTTTTCCTTAAAAATCCGTGTAGGAAGGTTACTGAACCCGGTTTATTTATTTAATATTCTGTTTAGGAGAGCTACACGGATTTTAACTAAATATCCGTGTAGGAATGTTGATATTCCTACACGGATTTTCTATTAAAAAACCGTGTAGCTCTAGTTGGATTTCTACACGGCTTTTAATTAGAAATCCGTGTAGATTGTTGATAATTGCACACGGATAAATATCCGTTTGCAAAAGATGGCCCTTTCCTACACCCTAACATCCTACACTATTGGAAATCCGTGTAGCTCTGGGTGATTTATCCGTGTAGAATCATGATATTCTGTAGTAATGAATACTTTCATCTCCAAAGCTCAATTAGATTTCAAAGCTTACTTCTTTTACATACAAACAAGCAAAATTGTAATCCATTCAATTGTTTTCTGCTCCTATTTTATATTTTCTTTTAATTTGTTAAAAATATATCTACACAGATTTACAACTTATCTAAACAAATTTTCATTAACTAATTTATCAATACGGAACTGAATTGCCAAAACAATGATAGAGTCGAGAACTCTTCTCAAACAATTCAATTATCACTTTTTTTTATTATCAATTTTTTTTATTACTAATTCAACTACTCTCAATGACAGAAATTTGTACTAGGGTCTTCACTGCTTTGTTGATTGCTTTTCAAGTCTGCATATTGCTCTTGCTACAGCTACATCAAGGTATTCCTTTAATTCTTATCTTATTTATTCATTTAATTGTTTCATCTTGGTTTCATAATGTTAGAAACTTTGCTAATAATAGGCAGCAATTTATTTTTGTACATAGACATCAACACGTAAACTTTTTACATGAATTTTACACCATACAAACTTAGGTAATGAGTAACGAGGAAAAAAATAAATCAATAAATATTATAAGACCAAAGAGAGTGCGGCAGAACTCCTCAGCTTTGCGGGAAAGATGTGTTGGTACACATGTGCTAGATCCATATAATTATGTTAGCGAAGTAAATTTATCAAACGATGTAGAAAATTTACGACGAAAGATCTATTCCACAGGACGTCAAACATCTTTGCAGAATATTCCAAGTGATTCCCACATTCACTTACAAAATAGTAAGTACACTTCATATTTCTTTTTTCTGGTCTATTTTTTAAGTTAGATATCTATTTAGTTAGCATAAAGTTAAATCATTATCTTTATGAAAGTAATTATCATAATTGACATCACACTTACAAATACCAAATCTAATATATTGACCAGGAAAATATACATGCCCTCTTGATCTAGGAGCTCCAAATTGTGTATGTATATATTGTGGGGCATATTATTGGTCTGTTGAAAAAAATAGCAAAATTCAATACAATCTTTGTTGCAGAGTAGGAAGAGTTTCAATACCATCTTTAAAAAAACCTCTAGATTTATTAGACAAGTTATTAGATCCTTCAGGAGATCCTAGATCATATCATTTTAAAGAAAATATAAGAACATAAAACTCAGTTTTTTCTTTCACCTCAATGGGAGTCAACATTGATAGTAAAATAAATGATGGACATGGACCATATGTTTTTAGAGTTTCGGGTCAAAATTATCATCGAATAGGATCTCTTTTACCACTGAAGGGCGTAAACCAACATATGCGCAACTATACATATATGATACAGCAAATGAAATAAGGAATAGATTAAACAATTTTCAGAGTCAAGACAAATCGCACGAACTACGTCCAGATATCATTTCAGATTTGATGGAAATGTTAAATCAAAACAATATCATAGTTCAACGTTTCAGAATGTTTAAAGAACGATTTCTAGAATCGGATATGCAAAAATTCAGCCTCAAACTAACAAGCACTAGATCAAGTAAATTTTCACAATATTATATGCCAAATGCAAGCGAAGTTGTCGGTCTAATAGTTGGAGATATCAGTGGAAAAGAGAATTATTGTGATATTATTGTTCACCATCAAACAGATGGATTGCAACGTATTCATCCTAATCATCCAAGTTATATGGCATTACAATATCCACTTCTTTTTGCATATGGTGAAGATGGTTATCACCCAAATATAAAATATGCTGAAACAAACACTACACAACTAACAATAAATCGTAAATATGTTACAATGGCTGAATTTTATGCATATCGATTCCATCCCCGACAGGTTGATGCCCTAACAATTTTCAGATCAGGTCGATTATTTCAACAAATACTTGTAGACGCATATCTATCTATTGAATTAGAAAGACTTTCATTCATACAAAAAAATCAAGAATCTCTTAGATCAGAAAATTATAACAACGTACAAAATGCAGTTAAACAAGGTCAAAGAATTGGTCAAAATGTGGGTAAAAGAATAATATTACCAGTTTCTCATGTGGGAAGTCCTCGATATATGCTACAAAACTATCATGATGCAATAGCAATGTGTCGACAATTAGGGATGCCAGATCTTTTTATTACGTTTACATGCAATCCACAATGGCAAGAAATATATAAAATGTTACTTCCAGAACAAAGGCCTGATGATAGACCAGATGTCCTTGCACGAGTTTTTAAGATAAAATTAAACAAGTTGTTAGAAGACATCAAAGATAATAAGCATTTGATTTGTTAATTGAAGCTACATCTTTATACAATGGATTAAATAAAGAACAAAAACAAATTTACCAAGCTGTTGTTGAATCGGTAGAATTAGATAAAGGTTTGCTATTCTTTGTATATGGCCATGGTGGAACAGGAAAAACATACTTATATAAAACAATAATTTCAATGCTTCGATATCAAGGAAGAATTGTTTTGACAGTTGCATCATCAGCTTTAGCAGCTTTATTACTCCCACAAGAAAGAACAGCTCATTCCAGATTTAAAATCCCAATAGATATAAATGAAAATTTCACATGTGAAATTAAAAAAAGCACAAATCTAGAAGAGCTTATATATAAGACATCACTAATAATTTGGGATGAGGCTCCAATGAATCACCGTCACTATTTTGAAGCCCTTGATAAGACATTGAGAGATATTTTAAGTACACATGACAAAAACTGTAAAGAAAAACCTTTCGGAGGCAAAACAATATTGCTTGGAGGAGACTTTAGACAAACTTTGCCAGTGTTAAAATATGTCAACAAATATGAAACACTGAATGCAACAATCACTAAATCAAAACTATGGTCCTATTGTAAAGTTTATAAACTCAATACAAATATGCGCTTACAAAATCCTCAAATGTCTTAACAAGACAAAGAAGATGCAACTGCATTCGATAACTGGTTGTTAGCAATAGGAAATGGCATTGTTCCGACCAAAAAATTGTTCAATGATTCTGAAAGTGACTGGATAGAAATACCGAATGAATTACTAATACGTACAGAAAAAGACAAGAAAAATGCCATTATAGAAACTATTTACCCCAATTTTCAAATGTTCTACAAAGATCCTCAATACTTACAAGAAAGA
The DNA here is from genome assembly GCA_024447655.1 of Carex scoparia. NCBI lineage: Eukaryota > Viridiplantae > Streptophyta > Magnoliopsida > Poales > Cyperaceae > Carex > Carex scoparia. The sequence continues at coordinate 1,697,287 of JAJHPE010000014.1, forward strand.
GCAATAGTTACCCCAACAAATGATGATGTTGATACCATCAACGATATCATATTAAAAATGATACCAACAGATTCTATAACATATTTGAACTCAGATACGATGAGTAACTCAACAATTCCTTTAGAAGAACTTCAAACAATGTACCCTTTAGAATGTCTCAACTCTATCAAACAAAATGGTGTCTCAAATCATGAATTAACACTTAAGATAGGTTGTCCAATTATGCTAATGCGCAATATAGACCAAGTAAATGGTATGTGCAATGGAACACGATTAATAGTGACACAATTGGCACAAAAAATAATAGAAGCTGTGATAATAACAAGTTCTAACATTGGAACAACAGTTTATATACCAAGAATAATTTTCAATGTAAAAGATCCAAAATGGCCATTTATATTAAAGCGTAAACAGTTTCCGGTCAGACTTTCTTACACAATGACAATCAATAAAAGTCAAGGACAAACACTCAATAAGATAGGAATTTATCTTCCACGTCCAGTTTTTACCCATGGACAATTATATGTTGTTTTATCTCGAGCAACCTCTAGATCAGGTGTTAAAATCATAATTGAAAATCCAAATGATGAACACCCAAACTACACTCAAAATATAGTTTATACAGAAATATTTCAAGATTTAGGTATGCTACTATATAGACAATATATTTATATAGCACAACTCGAATAAAGTAGCAACCATATGAACGAAAAAATGCTATTATTGTCCAAATACTTGCACAAATATGTAAACAATATATTAATATTGTTTTTACTAACATTTATCACATCTTTTCTTAAATTTACAGATGATTGAACAAGACACAATAACTCCACTTGCTGAACTCACTGACAAATTGTATCGGCCAACAATAATAGAAAGAATTGTCAAGCTATGGACAGCATGCAATCCATCAACTAAAAAGAAATATTCATATGATTTTGTCATGATTGACGACAAGGTATGCTAATAATATCCTTAACCTTTTACTACAATAGTTACATCCATTAATCAATTCATTCTCATTGTAAATAACAAATTTTATTTGTGTAGAAAACAACAATAGAAGGATTTATCGGCCTTGATGATCCCTATGCTGAAAAAATTCTTGAAAAATTACAAGAAGGATCAATTTACAAAATTTTCAAGTTCGGTACAGAAAGCAAGAGAAGCGTTTGCGACTGTTGATCACAAAGTGCGAATCCAGCTCACTGGAGCAACAAAGATCACAAAAATACAAAACGATGACCCGACATTCCCACAATACTATTTCGACTTTAAACCTCTAAGGAGCATAGGTGTCACAATCAAACAAGAAAAATCAGTCATACGTAATAACACCTACAACAAACCACTGAATACAAGATTTTACAAAAATACTTCATAAACATCTCAAATTCATAAAACTGACATGATTAAATTTTATTGAGCAGATATCATTGGACGAGTCATATCAATTGGACCGCTGAAAAAAATCCAACAAAACAATCGATCAGTCAGCATCAAAGACATAGAAATAGAAGATCAAAGGTATAAGTATCCTTCTTCCTCAAAATTATGTTACAGAAAAGCATTGAGATTGCCCTTTCTAATTGTTTGTCACTAATTTTTGAATTCTGAGGTTCGCTAAAATTGGTTTGAATAGGTCTTTTATTGTTAAAATTTCGATAGGCATTTACAACTTGGATATGCCTTCTATTATTAAAATTTGGACAGACCTTTATAATTGAGATAGGCCTTTTATCATTTAAATTTGGGTTTTAATGTTTTTAGCTGTCATAAACTTTTAAGGTTACAAATATGGGTAGAGTATGGAAACACTTCAGTCCACCATCTCTCCTGCCATAAATTTATTATGTGAAAATCTAACTGGTTTTGTATGCACATTCAGTGTCCAATTTTCAAAACCCTAAACTCTAAATTTGAACTAAATTACTATATCTTCTCAAATGTTATTTAACAGGAATGACAAAGTCTCAGTAAATTTACCTGAAATCAACATTCAAAAAATGCAAGAAGACTCAAAAAGAGAACACATCATCCTTGCATTTAGTTCTTTGCTATTGACAAACTACTTAGGTAATCATTTCTGCACTTTTTTACAAATTAATACATATTATTCAATTTAATTAGTCTATGATTAAAAAAGCTTTATACCAACAAATTTCATATATATATATATATATATATATATATATATATATATATATATATATATATATATATATACAGTTACAGAAAAATATGGGCTAAGAACTTATTCAGGAACCCGGATATACCAAGACAAATCACTTCCATATACCGTAAACTTTCAAAAAAGGTACTCATCATACATAATACAAAAAAAAACTTTTCCAACAAATGAATAATAAATATAACAAAATCATAATAACATTCATATCCAGAATAACACAAAAAAAAGTTACCACTCAAAAGTACATGAAGAGATCACTCAGAAGGATCTGACCTGCCTCCTACTCCAGTTTCTATCAAAGAACTCCACAACATGTGCTCTCCAGAAAATGAGGTAAAAATTTTAAATATAAAGGCAACTCTTACTACACCAATACTAATTCTATACAGCAACACTAAAATAAAAAAATGCAGAACAAAGTATTCACTGTTGTTGCTGAAGTCATCGATGTGCTTGATGAACTTGGATGGTATTATTATGCATGCCCAACGCATAAAACACGGTTAAGACCTGCAAAACTATACTGCCGGATCTGCAATGCATCTGTCCCAAAACCTCTACCATGGTAAATTGATTACATTCTCAAATCATGAAATTAAATACTTCAACCATTTCTAACTTCTTTCTTAATTATTATATTAGTCTATTAACTAAAATTGCTCATATTTTAGGTATAATTTATGTTTAAAGGTGACAGACGGCATAGACCAAGTTGACTTTGTTTTCATAGGAAGGCCAGCAGAATACTTGCTTGGTTACACTGCATAGGATCTCATGGCCCAACCCAAAAGAATGTTAGTTTGTAATAATCTAGAAGTCAATGATACGATAAATTATCATAAAACTTTGTTCATGAATTGAGTGATTAATAAACTGTCATTTTGTTCCTTGAGTATTATTGAATTTATGAATCATTTCGGGTTCATGACTTGAAATTGTAGAGCTTCATAATATAGATGATAAATACTCTTAAAAGTCTCTAACTGAGGTAATTAGCAGGAACACTAATTTATCGTTACAATGTTAGAATGTGGATTAAAAGATGGTCAAGTTTTACAGACCATTGACATGAGATGTCATTTTAATCACATAGATACATGTTCTAGGAACATGGTATTTGACAGACCTCGAATGAAACATTAAATGGAATTGTATACGTGTCATTAATGTTTTCATTCAGTGTTAAGTTCTAAAGTATGAGGTATTCATCTTTCCTACTGAGAGATGTGTATGTGTGATTGTTACCTAACGCTGTCGGTAAAACGCAGTCATAACGGTAGCTTTTCGGTATACATAGCTTAGCTGAGGTAGTGATGGTTTACCAAAAGTACTATTATCCCTCGTATCTCTATACGAGTTACGGTATCACTGGGCCCCTTGATAGAGTAGGATTATCTGCATGCAGTATAATTACAAGAGTAATTATATTTGATAATCTGCTCAAGATCGGGAAAAGATTAAGTTTGCAAGGATGACACACACCCATCTTGATACTGATCTGATACTGCGAGACATAAGAATTAACACGACTAAAATAGTTTACTGGATCGTGGTATTGTATAGTACAGCATCATCTATGTAATTGGATGGTCATAGTGCAGATGTCAGATGCCTCCTATGATTATAAAAGTTAAAATGATTTTAATTCTATTTACCAACATAACACAGATCCTATTGGGTCACACCGTATAGGAGCTAGTCGGAGAATCTTACTGATTAATTATAAATTGATTATAATTAATATTAAGATGGTTATAATTAATTATACGTGATATAATTAAATTATAAATGTCATATAAGATGACAAGCAGAAACAACGGTTAATTTATAAGCGTACTCGATGCGTTGTATAAAATCGTACCGAAACCGGACCCCGAGAAATATAATTGTTTAGAACAATTATATATATTTGATTTAGATTTTAAATATTAATTATGGTTTTGAATATTGGCAAAATTAAAACCTTAATTAAATAAATTAAAAATCCAAATATATATATATATGATATATATATGATATATATATTAATCAAATGGTATTCTCAAATGGTATTCTCAAATGGTATTCTCAAATGGTATTTGATTTTACCATTTTACCAAACCACCATTAAGAATGGCATAATTGTAAATAGGCCAAACTTTAAGGGTATTTTGGTAATCGGGCGAACCTCCTCATTTGCCTATAAATAGAGGGGTAGGGGTAGAGAGAAAATTACCAATTCACTCATATCTGATCTGATCAGTCTGATCGAATCGATAAATCTATTTTCTCTCTTTCTCGGTTACGGTTGTTTACGGGATTCAGAAATAATATATTTTTGCGAAAGTTGCGATATTTCTATTGAATAACTGCGAGTCGTAAATATATTTATTTTGTCTTTTTCTCGGTGAATAGTGTTTTTGCAGAATTTCACGGTTTACGGTATTTCTGGCAAAAGAAATAAACCGCTCTCTGGTTAGTCCTGGTGGATAACCAATAGAGGTATCAGACGTCTAATGCTTCGAAGCGAGACGTTCCTCAGATTCGGTCTTCTCGGTCTGCTGCAATCCAATTGGAATTTGGATCAAGGTATAAATATGTTATATTAATCTATTTAATTTGTAGATAGATTAAAGTTTTAGAAATCAATTATGGAGTAGATCTGTAAAAGGATTAAATCGGGTTTTGATGCCAAAGAATACTGAAGGTGGATCCCCTTGGAAAGTATTCTGACATACCTCGTTTAATCCTTGGCTTAATATAGAAGTAAAATTTTTGTTTTACGTTCTTTCCGCATATTAAGCTAATCAACGGTTTGGACGGCCCGTAACCCAACAAAGAAATGAAGACGATTTCTTACCAACAAAATTTTCAGACTTGCCCCATAAGAAATATGTTTTCATTGTACATTGTGGCAACAACAAGTTCCGATCAAACATGATCACCAACCAAGTAACCAGTGCAATTCTGGTCTCACCAACAATCAAAATAGAACACCCAACACCATCCGCAATAAAAACAGTGTCACTTCATCAACCAGCAACGCCATCTGAAAATTATGAAAAAACAGGTACCAAAACAAAATAAAATTTTTATAGTTCTAAACAATATTGTACCACAACTACACGAATAAATGGTTTTTTTTTTGTTACTGTACACTGGCCTCAATAAAATGATATTATCACAACCAAAAAGTACTATGAATCTATGATACTAACTTTTTTTGCTTCCCTTCGAAATCTAGAGAAATAATTCCCCCCTCAAAAGTTTTTAGGGTTTAGGGTTAAGCCTAATTCTTTATAGCATTCTCTTAAATTTATATAATGCACCTCATGGATATTTTTTTTATAATGCACGAAGCTGAAAAACATATTAATTGTTGCATTAGTAAACAGTCCTTTAATTTTACTTTTACAGTGAATTCATAACAAATCAGCATATACTCTTACACAAAACTGAACTACATGTACTCACTAATAAGTTCTGACACATACATCTACAAAATATATTTTTTTTCTTTTTTGATTTTGTCCAATACAAATTATTTCAGTTGTACATATTCGGAGAAAATACAGTCACACACATATGTGACAAACTTAACACAAACAAAAATCACACCACAAGAAATTTTCAAGCAATAATTTTTTTTTCTTAATATTGGTGCTAATTTACTATTGCAGATATGAAACTCAATCAATCACCACCACAACAACAAATATCACAAGAAGGCAACTATTCACAGAACATCCATCGAAGAAAGCAAAAATAAGGTAAACTTTGTATGAACAACTGAATCAGTTCATTTTCTTTTCCTCAATAAACTTAACTGTCTTCCTTCCCTCAAGAATTTTGTTGATCTATCAACAATCTGATTAGATCTCATTAAGTTTAGTACAAGTCATACTTTTGGTTCTTCAAGCTTTATTTCAGCACCAGACAGGTTGTGTTCTGTTTAGGTGTGACCTGATAGTAAATAATGTGTTGATCAGTCTTACCTTTTTAGCCTTATTGGGCTCACATCCATTAATTGGCCAAAATATTTTGATTCAGGTTTTAGTAACAAAATATAATGTGCTCACTTTTAATAGTGATGCAAAATATAATTTATGCTACTGTGCATAAATTAGCCTTATTGGGCTTTTATTGGTACAGCATAGATACATAGTTTCTTTAAATGATTCAAACATATATATAAAAAAAAAAATATCATAAAACGAGATTGAAACGTGTCAAACTTGCATTCACAGTTGGTATGAATATCATTCCATTTACAAATAATATTTGAAATCCTAATTGTCAAGCATATTATGAGTCCACAAATAAATAAAAATGACATCAAAATTTGAAAGGTTTTGCAAAATATGATTCATTCCCTTTCCACCTACAACTTCAAACAACATAGCAAAGATTGCAAATCATATTTGGATAAATACATCAATTGAAAATTGCAAAGCAAAACTAACACATATGCTCTTTTCAACAGTGGTGAAGTAAGCAAAGGAAAGGACAAGGTGCAGTAACGAAATCAGCCATCGTCCAAGAACTTTGATATATTTTGTTAGTTGTAAATATTATTTTGTGTTGATGCAGCTATCAACAAAATACTTTAACCTTATTTTGTCACAACAAGAAAATATGTTTGGAATATTTGTCTCAAAGGGATAGCACATTTAAATAAAATGGTTATCCCTCTTCCAAACATATCTTATAGACTAATCTTAATTACCATCAATTGTAAAGTTTTTGGTCCAACAACATCAAAACATGCTACTCTGTATTATATGTCTATGCAACTATGTAATATCGATTGTACATAACTTATATATATATAAATATAAACTTTTTGTGTACATTTTTTCATGTGTCGTTAAAAATAGTTGCCGAAGCAACGCGAGGCATTTGTCTAGTTTCATTATAATTTTAGACATTCTCTCATAGGCAAGTGACAGCTATAGTTAGCTCAAGCTTGAGTTGTATCAGAATTCTTTCTGTTTCAATAAAGAATCTTTCCATTGTTGTTTGTTTATCTCTCCTTTGCTCTTGCTCAATTAAGATCGTGACAAGGTCAAGGAAGCGGCGAAGTGAGAGTGCAAGAGAGAAAACGGGACATGGGGGGTTCAAGTTGGGGTTTGGGACTATGGAGCTATGCCGCTGGGGCAGGTTATGCGGGAGTTCAACTGAGTTGTGTTGTCAGTCAGCTGAGTTAGAGTTGAACAATTAAACTCCGTTTAACTTGTTATCGAGTTTATTTCGAAACTAAGTTCGAGCGGTTCATAAGCTACCACTTTTTGTACAGTCTCCGGCCTTGCATTATTATCATTTTTTTTTCTTTTTCTTTAGTTGGGCCAAGCACTGAAAAAAGAAAAAGAAAAGAAAAAGAAAAAGAATTTTGTATTTTGTTTTGAGAGTTGCATACTACGTACAGCAAACATGTATAGCCTTTTGTATTTTGAGGACCATATATATAATATGAGTGATGCTTCTATGGATAAAGAATTTCAGCTAAAATTTTGTCATAATCAATTACAACCATTAATTTTGTCATAATCAATTTCAGCTATAATTTTTAGATCAAGTGATTTTTTACTACCAAAAAATATAAAATTTGATCTCCAAGCTAAACAGAGGGCAATGACAACAAATGAAGAACATTGAATCTCATCCCTAATAGTACCAAGTGTGTTTGGTGCCAAAAGGGAGTGCTTTAAGGTGTTTTTAAAGCAAAATAAGTTAAAAGCAGCTCAACGGGTTTTCTGAATTCAAATCACCACAACCTCAACTTTTGGCACAATTTATCCTTATTACCTGTATAGTATATGCGAACAATTTGGCATTGTTATTTCCCACTACTTCATTTACTTCACTATAACCAAACACCAATACATTAAAGTAATTTAATCTCCACTTAGCTTGCAAAACAAAAGTAATTTAATCTCCACTCAATGGGTTCGGTAAAGACAAGCCCATATGTATATTTGGGCCAGACATCAAAATATTAATATGGATGAATGCCAATTCAGACCGTTGGATTCAAACATCCTACCTATTTGAGATTTTGAGTAATGGGCATCTGCAACAGACTGCGAGAAATTAGAGATTGGATTAAACAGATCAAATTTATTTAATCACCTTTTTAATATGAATTAACATGATGAACCGGTTGTTTGCATTTTGATTAATTAAAGTGTTCATATCTAAATATTTTTAATATGAAATCAAAGTTTTGCATCGTGTCGGTCTATTTAATTATTATAAAACTCTTTATACATATTTACCGACCAAAAATGTAGCACACAATTATTTTGCAATTTAGATTAAAAAAATTGGGGGGCCTTACTACAAAATAGCAAATATTTAATTTCACAAACTTCTATAGTATGACTGAGATTGTGCAACTTGTCACGAGGAATAAAGTTTTGGACTATTCGAAAGCTCCAATAAAGTTGTTGCACGGACACGGAGACCGCCACATGCCATAGAAACAGAAAAAAGGATTAACTTTTGCTGTGAATTCTTTTGTCCCAATCTCCATTCTTATAATGAGCTATGTCATGATTTGATATTTAATATCAACCATCTAATTACATAATTTATCATATTTATTAAATACATTTTTTTATATATAGAAATTTAAATTTAATTAAAAACATACTCACTATACTGCCACACAGCATATTACAATTAAATTTAAAAATTAAACGACTTTGCAGAGAAAATCAATTTCTTTCCTTTTCTTATTTCACCTCTCCAGCTATAATCGATTTATATTTTCTTATTCATATTTTTTTATTCTCAATATTTCCTTATTTATATATCCAGCTATATCTCTGATTCATATCTCCAGTTATTTCTCGAGCTATATTCTCATATTTCTTTGTTCATAATATCAACCCTCTCTCTACTCGGACGGTTCCTGTCGCTTCTATCTCTCTCGCTCCTTCTTTGCCGCCTCTATTACCTCTTCTATGTCGCGTTGTTCCTCTAGGTAAACCCTTATATCAATTTTAACTTTTTTGTTTCAAAAGTAAAAATAATTTGAAATGGTGAATATATGATGCAATCGCAGAACTGAGAGAGAGATGCTAGATCAAAATCCACTTTTGCTCGATTCTCTTCATACGGGTATAATTCTTTTTTTATTCTCTTTCCAGTTTTGTTTGATTTTGGGTTCCTACTGGTTCTGGAAGTTGTGCTCAGTTATCTTGATTGGTTCATATTTCATACACATAGTTGTACTTGTGTAAATTTTTATTAAATTGAGAAATTGTCTTGCTGCTATCTGAGATATGGGGCATGGTCGAAATTGTACTTTATTTTAAAAAAATTCCAAATACCGTGCCACGTCCTTATTTGTTTCTATATACAGATATTCTCAATTTTGTTTCTAAAAATTAACCCCACAACCTGAAATTATTATTATAGCTTGTTGTTTAAAAAGTCTATTTATATATTATTCTTTCTTTTTATGTCATATTAAATAATAGACTTTGGTATCCGACACTGCAAGACATAATTGGACAAGACAATTTCATATTTTTTATTTGTATAAGAAGATTAATACATCAGATAGGTATGCCTTTTATAAGGATTGTACTAACAAATCGATCTTGTAATATGTTCCATTAAAACCCATGAATGTGCGTAAAATATAACAAATGAATTTAACTAATATTACCTTTATAATTTAATAGCTACCCGTACGGTAGGTTGTAAAGAGAAAAATACAAAAAAAAAATGCTGGCAATTAGAAAGTTAGTATAAATTGAGAAATTATATTAAAATAATATAGGAATTGAAAGAGCAGTATTTTTTATTTATAAGAATAATATTGAAATGATAGACGGATTAAATGAGTTCATGAAACTTGTAGAAAGAACTGAAAAATATTATGTTCCTTATAGAGGAGTTGAAATTTTTTCAGACCTAAAGAGATGTGTGTAGTGTATTGAAAAAACACGGCTTGTCGAATATATCTGCTGGCATGCATGGTTAAGGGTACGGCACGGCACAACACAAAATGGTACGTCTTGTTAGATGTGCCGTGTGTACGTATTGTATCCTTAGCAGTGTTATGTTCAATTTTTTTTTTCTAAATTGGTACATTTAGATGTGGATACGGCACGACAAGTCTAAGTACCGTCACGGTATGTCTAGATATGAATATGGCATGGCACATTTTAGAATTTTTTTCAATTTTTTTAGTCTTTAGATAACAAAACAAAAATACTATAAAATATATAAAAAAAACTGAAATTTACAAAAGAAAATTACTTTAATTTATTTCTGATTTTTCAATACTTTTTCTGATTTTTTTTTAATATTAGCACATATTTTTAAAGTGACAAATCATCGAGATCTAAAAAAAAAAAAAAACAACACAATATGTCTACTGGCACAATGTGTCAAAGTAAGTTGTACCAAACCATGTTGTGCCATTAAACGTATTGTAATCATCTCCAATATTGTGCGGTACAGTATAACACGGTACGTCTAGAAATTTCGACACATTAACACAACACAGCTTTGTTCTAGACACGTCAAAATACGTACGGACACAATACCCTAGATTCGTGCATGGTGAGAAATTTTTTTTTCCTAAAAATTCAGTTCCTTTAGAAGAGATCAAACTATTTTTTTGATTCCTTCTACGGAATCGAAATATCTATATAATCCATCTAGAATCACATATTATTATAATATTATTTCTAAAAATAAAAAATTATGTTGAAAGAGACACCCATCATTTAACTAGATTGAGATTCTTTCCATGTGCTTGGTCAGGAATTTTGGGGACAGAATTAGAAAGCTAGATTTGAACACATGATTGAAAAATTAATATCCTACTGAACCAATGCTTCTTCAATGCAGGAGTTTTGTCAGTCTATCTTTTGTTTAATCATCAGATCCCAACGCATTATTTTGTTTTTATTGAGTGTAACTTGCTTTAATGACGTTGTAGTGTTTTAATGCTTTTTCTGTGTCTTCGTGTAGGGAGTCAAACTTGAAGGGATAATTTCCTAGATACCCTTCAAGATATCTCTATTTTTTTATTTACTCCTCTAGTCTTAAATTTATCTTATTTATTCTTTAACTCTTGCAATAATTTTTCATTTACCCATCACTTAACTAATTGTAAATTATCTTTAATTAAATTATAAAAAAGTTTGATTAAACTTTGATTATAAAATAAAAAGAAGGGTATCTAGAAATTGGAGATGTCATGAAGGGTATCTACTATCTAGAAATTTTCTTTTTGAGATAAAAACTTGTATTCTCAAATCAGATAGCAATAGCATAACTGCTGTACATATCAAACTGCGCAGCTGCGAGTATAAGGGCATGTTCGGCTGCAGTCTGGGAACGGAAATGGACACAGGAACGGATGAATAGTAAACAACGGGTTACTATTCACGTGGGAAAAAAAATTCAGTTCATTTTTTTTTCCCGCATGAACAGTAACACGTGGGATTGCGACCAAACAGGTCCTAAGAACCTGAATTTGATTTTGATAGAACGTCACAATACATAGCATGATCAACGAGGGCAAAAATTGGAAGAAGTTTATCACAACATACTTAAATCCTCACAGAATATATATTATTAAATTTATGACTTCTCAACTCTCAAGTCAAGGGGCGAGGAAAGTTTAGATAAATACGCGTACGTAGCGTGTGTGGAAGTGAATTAAAGGATAGCTAATTAAAATCATTATATAAATAGAATGTTCAAAATGTCAGAAGATGCCAGAAGAATGTCTGGAGAATCTAATTATTATCTTAGCAGCTTTAACTCAAAAAGATTTCTGAAACCAAAATCTATCTGGTTTAGACATGCTCATATTATATATAGGACAATAAAAGCTGCCAAAATTAATTAACTTACCAGTAAGAATTTCCAAACCAATTTAATGTTCTAAGAATCAGACAATCAAATATCTGTCTAACCCGAAACAGATCAACCAAGAATTGATGCTGACCCAAAACCAAAGCAAACCAATACTGGAGAGACCTAAAATTCAACAAACCCTTACCCTAGACCCGACATGCACAACATAAAACTATTACCTAGCCGAACCCAACTTACAATCGACCGCTCGGACATGAGAAAAGGGACAATGACTAAAAGGGTTCCTTTGTTGATCCCAATAAAGGCAATAACCAAAGAGAACAAAAGGTACAAAAGGAGCCAAGATGGGAATGGTTCTGAGTTCAATTAATGGTTCTATCAAATCATCAAATGTATCAGCTCAAAGGATGGGACCAACAAGATTCACTGTGAGTGTGAGTGGGGGACAGTGGTCCTTCAATTATTTTTTTATTTTTAATTTTTTAAGCCCGTAGGCAGGTACAGAAGACCACATGCATTACAAAAAAAATCAGGTTCAGTACTTCCTAGCAAAAAAAACCCAAAAACCTGGATTATAAAACTGCATTCTCTAGCTCCAGTTCTATCATGAAGTACTATTCTTCCAAAAAAAGGCACCACACTGTCACACATGTACCTCTCTCTAATTATCTTACCAGCTTTAACTCAAAAAGATTTCTGAAACCAAAATCTATCTGGTTTAGACATGCTCATATTATATATAGGAAAATAAAAGCTGCCAAATTTAGCTTATCAGTAAGAATTTCCAAACCCAAACCAAATCAATTTAGAATTGAACCCAAACCAATTTAATGTTGTAAGAATCAGACAATCAAATACCTGTCTAACCCGAAACGGATCAACCAAGAATCCATGCTGACCCCAAAACCAAAGCAAACCAATACTGGAGATCAGACAGTTTTGTCCTGATTGTATCAACAACAAGGTTTCAGCAATTAAAAGTTCGACTAGCTACCAAAAATAGAAAACGGCGTCTCATAAATTCATGAAATGCATGCAATTATGTAAATAAACGACATCACAAGCATTAAAATCCGTATCCGCTGACAAACTCACAATAAAAAAATAAAAAATAAAAATCTCACCCACAAATTAAAATGCACTAATTTATTTGATCTAGCCATCCAGGATGGAAGAGGAGATCCGTCCTGATTCACATCGTCCCAGGTACCTGAAAAGGGAATCTTTTACAATTAGTGTCCGAATCTCAAACAAACTAAAAGTAAATCTCAAACCGTAAAGTGAGAGGAATCTTGTGCAGTACCTGAGAGGATATTGATCCATCCTACAGCACCATTCCGAGATTAAAAGCAGTTGCAATGAACAAAAGGTACAGGCTGATCTTTACAAGATAGCCGTGTTGGCGCGGGTTATGACTGACAAGCAAGAGCCAGCCGGTTGCCATGATGATGATCCCAGAACCGAGGGTGAAACATTGAACGATGAAGGGGATCATCTCAGGCATGTAGTTAATTAGAATTGGCGGAGGATTGGTGAAGGCGTAATATGAGGCTCTAGTGTTCAATAACCCCAATAGCATTAAGTAGCGACCGACGACGCGAAGCTCCCTGTTCTCCTGCTCTGGTCTGATGGCATTAGCCGCTTGGTTGTAGGCACGTAGTATGCGCATGAGGCGACCCAGGTCGACATTTACACCTGCCATTAATGTTTTCCTTCTCTAGCTCTTTACCTCTCACCAACTCTCTCTTTTGCCTCGCTTTGGTTTCCTTCATGTCTCTCCAATACTTAACGAGAATATTATATTATTTTCTCACTTTCGGTGACTGACAAGTGGACATACTACTAAGTGTACTAAAAAGTCAAAGAATTTGTATTCTCTGAGATATCTCATATGTTGCGTGACTTTTTGGAAAATCTCAGCCGTTCAAATATGTTCAGCACGATTCTCTAAGCTCCAGTAATAATGGGCACCGGACACGTCGGTCACGCAAACTATGAGATATCTCAGAGGATGCGCACCCAAAATATGTTCTAGAACAAGCGGATTTGTGTTCTTCATTCATTTTCCTAAGGAGAAAAAGACAGGCGCACTTAATAGAGCCTAGGCTAGGCTATAGCTGTTTGAAAACACTTAAAGATACTTTTTTACAGTTACAATTACTATTACAAGTAATTATTTTTTAAGAATTACATTACAACTAGCTAGCTGTAAGTGAAATTGAAATTGTTTATTACATCTTCATATTTTATTTTTACAATTTCCAAATAAAACTATCATATAATTTCCAATTTTAAAGACAAGGATAAAAGAGAGGTCTCAAGCAAATCATTCAACACACAAGCAGATTAACGGTTTTCAATTCATGAGTTACCACAAGATTAAACTCTGCACTTGAATTTGTTCAATCATTTTCTCAAACCATAGATCAATTAATTAATCCAGGTCTCCAGGTGCAAGTAATGACCCCAAGATAATTAATGCGAATGTAATGCCATGTAATTTCAGGAATATAATTAGAGGAACAACCCAATTTTATTAATTAAAAATATTAATATGCCACAACAAAATTATCTAATTTTAATTGTTATCAGTTAATTTATAACCTTCTTGAATAAAATTACTAAGCTCCGATTTAACATATTGAGTTAATTACTCTTATTAAAACAATAATTTCCAAATAACCACCTTAAACATGGCGTCTTCTGATTGGCTCATTGCAGATAGCAACTCCCCCAGTTAAAAAACCCTGTTTAATGTCATGTACTCATGTAGTCATGTGCACACTCTCTCTCTCTCGCCGCCTTTCTTCACACTTCACACTTCACACTTCACACCAATTAGAATGGAGACCTTGTTTAATTCCATCTTTCCTTCGAAGCACCCACAGGAGACCCAAGACAAAATCAAATCCTGAAAATAAGGTATCCTAATTTAATTTATCTTTAATTTGTGGTTAGCAAGTACTGAAGTACATTAAATATTAGCTTCTATTGATTTATTTGATAAAGATTCTTATACTTATATATCTTCTGAAAATTATATCTGAAAATTATATGATTGATAAGATTTCTTATATTTATTATTTGACATAATCTCTAGGTTATATATAATTCTAATTTTCTGAAATTATTTAATTGATTAGATGTATTATATATTTATTATTTGATATAATCTCTATATCATGTAATCGGTGGAATTGAAGAATGATTTCAATTTGATACGAATAGTTCTTCTTGTTCCGTTTTCATTTTGTTTTGATACGAAAAATCCATTCCGTTTTGTGTTTCATTCGAACGGTACGGATACGGATATCCCGAAATTGATCTGTCAACTCCTATCTTGGTACGAAATGACTTCCTTCAAATGCTTGAGAAACATAATAATTATTCCGTATGTCTTCCGTTTGGGGTCCATTCAGTACGGAACACTTCTTTTGCTTAGATTTCATTTCGTTCACCCGGTTGAGCAATCATTTAATACGGAACAGTCATTTCGTGAAGTTTCTACGTATTTCATTCAATACGGATTGAACTGTTCTGTACGGTTAACCAGTGTAATAAAATGCGGTTTTATGCGGCGCATATGTGTATGCACCCTCCAACCGCATAGAAAATTCATATGCAGACCGCATATGCTTAAAACAAATTTAAAAATATTAATAACGCATTAATGGACCCATTAACTGAGTCCTCAGATCCGAAATGTCCAGAACCCATTATTTAAGTTCCGAACCCGGGTCCATTAAGACATCCAGCGCTTCAGTATTATGTATTTTCAAATTGTGGGACAAAATCATAATGTACAAACCGGACTGGAGGCTGCTGGTTTGGGGCGTTGGGCTTTACAGATGCTTTATTGAATGGACTGCGAATTAATACTTCACTGCTTTGCTGGGTTTTATTAAGTAGCCCACTTTGAACACCTGAATTAAGTCAGAATTATTATTGAACTAATGTGTTTAAAAATTAAACAAACTATATCAAATACTTAAAAATCAAGGTAGATTAATAAAAGTTCGTTAGTAAACATAATATAATAGATAGACTAAAGTTTTTTTTTCGTTACTAAAATCCGGATATGTGGCCGCATACTGCATATGCAGTATGTGGTGGCATTCCGCATACCGCATGAAAACCGCATTTAATAACACTGCGGTTAACTCAACATGGCATAAATTTGATGAAATTTTCATGTGAAAATATCTTTTAGACTACTTGTTTTGAATTCTTTTGATATGCATGAACATTTTCTCTGGTCACGAGGATAATCTAAACACACATTGACCATGTTGGATCACATAACTTATTTATTGATGGTTTCATTTGCTCATAGGAATAATTTATATATAAATATTGAGGTTTTTCTAAGGATGATATAATTATACCTATCATCCATGTTGATCTTCCCAATTTTCGTGAATATGATAAGATAATTGGAAAGATCAATCTTTAAACTTACCTTTGTCTAATTTTAGAAACCCAAGTAACATTTTGAGTTGTTGTCTTCTTTCCTAAATCGACACTTGAATGAGGCATTACCATATCGACAACAATAGCTACAAAACTTAGTAGGAGTAGGTTTCATATTCCTTAGACAATTTTGTTGCAAGTTGTTGTTTTGTTGGTAGAGTCATTTGGGTCTTTAAGCTTGCATCCTTGATTCATTAAAGTTTTCATTTGCCATTCTATTTGCATAATTCTTCCTTTGTTGATTGAAAACTTTAGTTTTAGTGTGGCACTTAGGGATGTCTTTTAAATGATGATTTTTATTTTGTGTAGAGTTTCAATCCTTAAGTTCATAAAACCATCTATATATTTTGAACTCTAAAGTAAACCTTGTTTGACCAACAGGCCCGGCCCTGGAGTAGGGTAGCCAGGGCGACTGCTCCGGACCTCAAAATCCAAGAGGGTCCCAAAAAAAAAAAATTAATTTGTATATATATAAAAAAAATAATCTTCATATATTAAAAATAAATAAAACATTAGAGCTCAAATTTTGTATATACAAATGGTCCAAACTTCTCTATAAATAGGTATAATCTATTGACATATCAATAAAAAAAAATGAGACCGATTGATACAATTCCATAAGTACTTCAATACCATATGTTTTTAAGTCATTTTTGCATTTTAAAAGTCCAAAGTCGATCCAAACTGTTCAAGATGATATTTATATTAAAACTTGCTTGGAGACCAAAATTTATCTATTTTTGAATTATTTTACTATTTTTAAGGTAGGTAAAAAATTATTGTTTTTTATGGTCCAGAATCTTCTGATTCAATGGATTTTCTACCTATATTAAAAAATGGGTAAATTTCGCTGGAGGTCACTAAACTTTATCATTTGTTAGGAATTGGTAACTCCAATTTGATTTGTCTCTTTCTAGTCACTCAACATTATCACTTGTTCAAATCAAATCACTCTATACTTTTTCGTCCAAAATATTATCAGAATATACTCATTCCGTTCAAAAATACTAACAGAATGAGCATATTATGTTAGCATTTTGGACGGAAAAATATAGAGTGACTTGATTGGGACAAATGACAAAAATTGAGTAGTTAGAAAGAGACAAATCAAACTTGAGTTTTTAATTCATAATAAATGACAAAATTTAGTGACCTTCAGTAAAATTTACTCTTAAAAAACAGAAAAAAAATTATAAAAATTATAAAATTTGGTCTCCAGGTACGTTTTAATATGGATATCATATTGAATGGTTTAGATCGACTGTTTGGACTTTGAAAATACAAAAATAGCTTATAAACATATAGTGTTGAAGTCTTATAAAAGCGTATTAGCCTATCTTATAAATAAATTGTATATATAAAGGACCCAATTTTTTTCTCCGTCCCGGGTCCTAAAATGTTCAGGACCGGCCCTGTTGACCAATGTGGATTGAATTTGTTTTCAAAGTTTGGTTGTGTATTCTTGTTTCAACCATTTTTATTCTCATACCTTGATCCCTTAAATACATGCTTCTTACCTTGGTTTTGTTCATGCATTCTTGATTGTGATGTACATTGTGGTCTACCATACCTTGAGTGAACATTCCTAGAGTTGTGTGGATGTTTACCTCGTGAGTGTTGATTAGTTTTTAATTCTTCATTAGTAGGGTTATTGGATTCAAATAAGAATTTATCCTTCTTGTCTCCAACTACCGACTTGTTTTTACAATTCGGTTGATTTTTAGTTAATTTATTTACCTTATCAATATTAAGACTAATAACACTTGAACTTAATTGGTGCTTTTAATGCCAAATTTTCTTTCTGTAGATCTTGAATTTTTACCTTAAGTAATTCAATTTCACCCAATCCATGAAATTTATATATGTAGCATAGAATCTATGAAATTCTTTATATTGAAATTCTTTATATTGCAATTTATTAAATTTCCAATTTCAGATTATATAAATTTATGAATGTTTGAACTTTAATTGACATTATACATATTTTGTTACAATATCTCAAGTTTCTCATTTCATATTTTATTAAAAACATATCCAAACATTTCGTATAATACCTTGGAATATAAATTTCAGAATTGTATTTTGCATGATGTAACAAAAAATAATATTTTTTTAAAACAGTGATTTTCAAAAAGTTTGTGCTTTAGTAAACCACTTCGATTTTATGTGTATTTTTTTATTAATTATTTGATCGAATTGATTAAAAAGTTAATTGACAATTTCTTTAATCAGATTTTAATTTTCAATTTATGATATCATTTAAATTCAATAAAAAAACATTAATGCAAATTAGTAATCAGAAGAAGAAAAAATAATCAATTGTAAATTGACAATGCTTCAATTAAACAACTAATAAAATGACATACATTTATTAATTAATGTTTGCTCTTACAATTATGAACATGACTTTCATGCATCTTTTTTATAGGAATTTATACTATATTCTCTGATGATTATTTGTATATTTGTATATTAATAATGCAACAGTCAAATAATGCCACGTATAACAACGCGCACGTGACCACAATACCTGAGATAACAACAGTGGGGCTGCTACTTGGTGTCAGTCAGATTGCACCAGACAAGTGCACTTTGTCACTAGACAGTAATTAGGGTTCAGGCTGTATATTTGGAATATATGTTATTAATTCAGATAAAAATGTAAACATATTCATAGAATTTGACCAGTGTATTACGTTATTAATAGTACAGTAATAACCAACGAATTTAAATTACTAAAATTAATATATTTCAGGAGTGGTGTATACACACATAATTTACAAATTTTAATTTATTTAGTACGAAATTAAGCAGCAAAAAGATAAAATTATAAGTTAATTTTAATGTAATTATTCTCATTGTATTTTTGACAAATTGAATTTATACTAGATGAATTTAAAAATCTATATATTTACCATGTAATGATGTAAACACATCGAAATAAATCAGTTTCTACGAATTATATTTTTTTTGTTTGAAACTTAATCGATAAATTTTCGAGACTATAGCACGATATAATGTCGTTGTACTATTGATTGCATGCCAGTCAAACCATAAACTAAAAAATAATCATGTGAAGGATAGCATTGAAGCAAGTCAAAAATGTCATACAATTTGAACAGAATCTACCTAATCATATACACAATCAAGTCAAGTGGCTATTGTTTGAGATAAATTTATTGCTCCAAGAAATGGGGATAGTGATTTAAAATTAATTACCAGACGTGTGCTTCAATAATCAAAGAGATTAATTATAGTTTCAAGAAAGAAGAAAATCCTATGGTAAGAAATATGCCAAGCACAAAATGTGACCTAGACATAGGGGTGCAAACAGGTTGGATATTATTCGATCGTATCCGGATCTTTATTAAAAAAAATTAGATATCGATTTTGTTCAATTAAGCTCCAATCACACCCCACATTTTTATCTTCGTTCTCGAAGTTTAAAAGATCGATGTGAACCGCTCAACATGATGTCCATATTAAAATGTAATTAGAGAACAAATTTTATATTTTTGAAATTTTATTACTAATTTTTTAGATGGGTATAAAATCACTGTTTTTGACCCTCCAAAAATAATGATTTTGTACATATCTTAAAAATAGTAATAAATATTCAAAAAAAAAATATAAAATTTGGTCTCTAAGCATATCTTAATATAGATATCATGTTGAGATATTAAACTTGACGGTTTGAATTTCGAAAACAGAGATAAAGATGTGAGATATGATTGGGACATAAAACCAATTATGATGCATTTTAACCCTACTTTTATAATTTATTCTTTGTTTTCTAAAATAATTCTGGTGTATATGATATATTCCTTTGATATTTTACAAAAGTATTGTTCAAACTAAAAGGGCGTGTGTTATTAACTATTTAGATAAAGTATGTGTTAAATTTAAGTTGATTTAAAATTTGATTAGCGATTTGTACCTATTTAAAAATTCAGTACAAAAATTCTAAAAACTGGTCTTCAAGCAAATTTAATATGGAGATTATGTTGAGCAGTTAGGATCGACTGTTTGAATTTTTAAAACGAAGATCAGAATATGAGGCATGATTGGAATACAAAAACAGTGGAGCATTTTAATCATATTCAAAGTAAATACAAATATACTAATATAATTTTAGATTTATTTTATAAATGTCAAATGATTAACTTTATATATCTAACAACATAGATTTTTCTTCATTAACTTTATAAATTTCACTGATTGAAAATATGTGGTTCACATTTTTAAAACAATGATAAATAGTATTACATCAAGATGCAAAATAAAACCATCTCTTTTTAAAATTCAATTGAACAAATATGTACTTCACAAAGTCTTTGGGTTTTAAGAATTCTTAGACATGCTACGTCACGCTCAGTATTGACCGTCGATTTGCTTCTCTCATCTTATTTATCTTGATCTAAGAATTCGTGTATTCTTGTTTTTCTTTCTTCATTAAAAAGTTTGTTTGTTATGTCTAAGATTTTATGTATTTTTTTTAAATGCTACAAGTATTTTATATTACTTTGCGAAGATAATTATGAAGCTAATTGTGTTCGTTTTTACCATAGTTTAATGTTTGAAAAAAAAATATTTATCATTAAATTTGCGGAATGTAACATTTTTTGTTAGAAATTGTCTTGTTGAAAACTATTTATTTTTTTTGCATGATTTTTTTTCGGAGTAAAGTTTGAAAAATAATCCTAATAAATTAAAATACAAAGGTACTTGTGTGATTATAAAATTAGCTTTTAAGACTTCAAACAAGCTTTGTGTGATTATAAAGAAGTCCAGTTAGTATGACATAAGTGTCATTTCATATTATATAACACTAACTTCAAAATTTATCAAATTGACTTCAAACGGTGAATCCGAACCGTTCAAACTGATGTACTTCATTAGTTGTGTGTTTATATGCAAAATTTATAATTTTTCGGATTTATATAGTATCAAGTCAAGTAGTCAAATGTGTGAGTTTTTAAGTTAATTTTAATGCATTCATTTTTTAACATTTTTTACTAATTGATTTGATACTAAAATATTTCGAAAATATAAAAAATTTGCATGTAAATGCATTACTCATAGAGTAAATTAGTGTAAACATTTGAACTAATCATTTAAAGTCCATCCATTTAATTTTAAAGTTTGTGTTTTATGACACCAATATCATATTAACCGGATTCATTGTAATGGTTGGTTTAGTTTGAAAACGGCATGTCACATGAGATAGCTTTGTTCATTCAATTTAATTGTTTTTTTATGAGATGACGTACATAAAATTGTATGCAATGTAGTTCCTGTTAGGCCTTGAAATTATTATTGCCATGCTTTATTTCTCTGTTTAAACATTTTTTTTTTTTTGTGCTAAACTGCTAATTTAGGAAATGCTTATTTTTTTTATGGGTC
This sequence comes from Carex scoparia, assembly GCA_024447655.1. Taxonomy (NCBI): domain Eukaryota; kingdom Viridiplantae; phylum Streptophyta; class Magnoliopsida; order Poales; family Cyperaceae; genus Carex; species Carex scoparia. Next base: position 1,719,179 of record JAJHPE010000014.1, read on the forward strand.
AAGTACATAGATAATTCTAGAAATGCTTATTTTATTTTAGGAAAAAAATCCGTAGGCATCTAGAAACGCTTATTAGTAGAGTTAGAAAAAATAATACGGTGGAGCTGGCTCCGTCATGGAACGACACGGTTATAGTACAATACGTGTGATTGTTCCGCATCGTGACTCGCGTGTTCTGTGTCGTGACTATTTTTTAAAAATTTGACACAGCAAGGCACGTCACGCGAAAGATCTGGTCACGACACGACACGTGGTCACGCGAGTCATGTGTAATTAGAATCGTTAAGTCTTGATCGATCCAATGGTGAATCTCAAATAAACTAACTAAAATTATGAAAAAAAATAGTTAAATGTGAAAAACGTGACTAGTTACATTTGCACACGGCACGTTAATGATCACCGCATGCGAGACACAGCCACCTCTCGACATTTTGATCACGGCACGTGTGACTATTCACTTGGTCATGACATATCATGACATGACACGTTTTCCCACTCTACTTATCAGAACTATCTTAGAAAAACAGGACTCGGTTTGTTGTAAATAGTGCTCACTGAGGCGGGCGGGCGGGGCCCCGGCACGGGCGGCGTGCGGGCGGGCGGATGCGGGCGTCGCGGGCGCGCGGGCATGCGGCGCGGGCGCGGGCATCGCGGCAAAAATTTCAAAACTCACGCCCGCCCGTGTAATGCCCGTGCCCGCCAAGGGCGCGCGGGCGACGGGCGGCATCGCGGGCGGGGCGGGCGGGCGGGTATTTTTTTTTTTTTTTTTTTTTTTTTTTTTCTGTTTTTTTGTATTTTTTTCTTTGAAAACCAATAAATTATAAATCCAAATTCATTCCAATTTAAATTCATTTGACATGGTTGTACCTCGATAATTTTTGTTATAATAAAATATAAATTAAAAATTTCTTAAATCAATTGCTTTAAAAATAATTAAGCTCTTATTTTAAAACAATAGATTAAAAAATAAACGACGTTTTTTTGCACTAAATGACGTTTTTTGGCACTAAAAACCTTAAACTTAATTTTTGAGGCACTAAACGACGTTTTTTGGCGATTCTAATTTTCCGGCTACCCGGGGTTTACCCCTTTCCGAATTGACGTCATACGCGTCAATCCGACTTTCCTAGCAAAAGTTATGGCCGTTTAAAGTTTTAAAAAAATATATCTCATTTTTTATTATTTTAAAAAATTGGAGAATAATAAAAATATTGAGATTGAGATTGAGAGAATGAGAGATGAAAATATTGAGAGGAATGGGTGTATATTTATAGAATTTTGTTTGGAGGGATTAAAAATTTGAATTTAAAAAAAAAAAAAAATTAAAAAAATGGAGAGGTGGGGTGGGGACGTGGGGTCCGGCTAGAGGGGAGGGGGAGGGCCGGAGGGGGAATGGGGGGGGGGGGAAATTTGAATTTTAATTCAAATTTTCGAAAAAAAAGAAAAAAATTCGGGCGCGGGCGGTGGCGCGGCGCACGGGCGTGCGGCACGGCGGGCCGGACACTCACGGACGGGGAAAAAAAAAGGGTCGGCCGTTTACGCGTGCCCGCATGCCCGCGAGTGCGACGGGCGGCAGTGACCGCCCGGATTTTTAGAACTCTAGTTGTAAATACGTGGTTTAGAATAGGTAGGCGGGACGTGTCCATAGTCATGGGATTCTTTGATTTTTTTTTGAATTATCTTTATTTGTTTTATGATTTGTGTAAACGTAATTCGCCGAATTTTTTTTTAATATTCAAAATTAAAATAATTTACGAATTTATACCTTTGTGTGCTGGATTTCGAAAAGTGTACAAACCGGAGATTAAATTTCCGGTTTAAAGCAAACTTTCTGCAAAATAAATTTTCAGTTTCTAGACACTCTGAAATCGAAGAATAAATTTCTGGTTTGCAAAACCGGAAAGTATATACCTGGTTATATTTTTTTTTAGTTAAACAAAAATGTTTATAATTTATTTATTTTTTGTATTGAAATATTAGAAATATTATATATATATTTTTAAAATAGATGGAATACTATATAATTTGATTTATTGGAAAGATTGCTACAATCCGGATCAATATTTTTCAGGCCGAATTTTTGGCGGCTATAAGAAAAATTAAAATATTTAATTGAGTTTTATTAAAAAAATAAAAATATTTTGAATCTGAGTTATCGATTCTAGTTTAAAAGTCACTTCTAGATAAATATAGAAAATATTAGGATTCTTCTATTTTTTAAACAATTAAAAAAATTGAGAGATTTCTCTGAAGAAATCTGACAATTCTCTTTAAATTTGTAAATTATTTATTAATTTTAGATATTAATAAAAATTTCGGCATAATTCAACTGAATACTGAAATATGTATATATATTATTCTAAAGTACAATAATTCACATCATTATTCAATATAATTTTACCATGTATATAAATATCAAAAACTCAGGTGAATCAATTTTACCATACATCAAAAATTATAATTAATCATGTAATTACTAAAATATTTTAAAACAGTGTTTCAATATGGTAAATAAATAATAAAAAAATCTGAAAAAAAACAGTAATATATTTCACGAATCTCTAAGCCCCAATAATATTTCACGCAAAATATGAGATATCTCAGAGGATACGCACTCAAAGTCAAATTCAACTAAAATAGGTGTGTGATAAGTCAGGTTATAAGACATTGATATTCAATTTCCTAATGACTTAACTGGACGAATTTAGGTTCTATAAAAAAAATATTAAGGAGAAAAAGGGACGCAGGCCCACTTATCAGACACATTCATGTGCCTAGCTTATTAATAGAGCCTTGACGACAGTAGTTTGAAAATATTCACATGTAGTTGTCTTAAAGATGATAGAAATTAAGCAACTAATATCCACATTTTGTGGCATTAATTAGACTTTCGTGTTTCTATCTGAGATGCTTACTTACTACATAGCTTAATTACCTTTTTTGTGTTCAGTTGGACCGCATTTTGTGGCATTAGATATTAGACGTTTCAATCTGTATAGTTGCTATGTTAAATTACTTATATCTGTATAATTGCTATGCTAAATTACTTATATCGATCTGTATAGTTGCTATGCTAAATTATTACTTATATCTGTATAGTTGCTATGTCAAATTACTTATATTTGTATAGTTGCTATGTTGATCCAGGAGGGGTCTACTTACAACATTTTGGATCTTACAACATGTTATAATATTCAATTTTACGATTTTCGAAGTCCCAACAGTCAATCCAAACCGTTCAACATGATCTCTACATTAAAATGTTCTTTGAGATGAAATTTTATATTTTTTAAAAAAATTTTACTATTTATTAAGTATTTTATCAAAACTGTTGTTTTTCAATGGTCCAGAATTGTCTAGAAACAATAATTTTACCAAACAAGTTACATTATGCAGAGGCTATTTGGGGTGAATCGACAGAGTAAAATAGATAAGTACTTAACACATAAAAAGAACAAATATTAATCTAAAGGTAATTAACGTTCATCAAATCATCTGAATATTTATTAATATTTAGAAATTATTAAGACTGAAAATAAACAATTAATATATTGAAATGCACGCACGGATTTATTTAATTGGTGTTACATTTCATAAAATGCACATGTCAAAATCTCCCATTGAAGTTAATATACAAAACTTTTCAAGTATATATAAATTATACTTTTAAAATCGATGAGGAAATTATAATTCCCTCAATTTTAAAGTTTCAAATTATTTATAAACTTTTGAGTCTAATTAATAATGTATACAAGTATACAAGAATTGTGCAATTAAGAGATCGGCATCTTATATAAGAGAGGTACATTAGAATTAGAATTTGACAATATTTATATTCTTCTTTTAATTATTTTTTTGGGCTTATTTGCAAAATCTGAAAGTATTTAAAGTTAATCATATAAAAAAATGCAAAAGCCTAACTTGGCAACACGTGGACGCTTGCATGAAGGTCTTGTTCGGCCGTTCCACTGTTTTCGCGGGAAAAAAAAATTCAGTTCAATTGAATTTTTTTTTCCCGCGTGAATAGTACTTTTTAGTTCAATTTCCGTGTTTATGCCTATTCTCAATGGCCTGTCGAACAGGCCCGAAGGGAACACGTATCCTCTGCATTAACTCAAAAGGGAATCTTTTGAGTTAATACATCATGACCATCTGATTTTAAACAAAATCAATCCGGCCATCTAATTTTAACACAGAGTCCTTCAATATTAATGCGAATCTTGTCTGCTACAAATTTTAAAGTAGATCCAATGGTAAAAATGTATTAACTCAAAAGATTCCCTTTTGAGTTAATGCAGAGGATACGAATTCTTCATGAAGGCCACCCTGTTTGGCTGTTTCCCATTTATAATTCCCTTAATCATATTTATTTTTATTTAATGTAATATGTCATGTTTGACCTCTCTACTTGAAAACCTTATTTTCCTTTTATGATTTTCTTTTATGGTTCTCTCTCTCTCAACCTGAGCAGCAGCTTAAATAAAGATCAGGTACGGGACAGATCTTCCCGTCTCTGTTGCTGAAAAAAACATCGGTGAATTATGAAGAGCAAATTAATTTCAGTTTCTCTGTTGCTTAATTTTTGGGTACATCATCGGTACATGCATATGGCAAATGTGGGTCCTAGCACTTTCTTAATTGAATGAATCTAAAAGTTCAAGTGGTTGTTTTCACAAGAAAGAATATAAAGTACAAATTTTGCCAGGGACGGAAAGATCTGTTCCATTTTTGTTTTTTTTTTAATTGTTTAGTTTGGATTAGTTAATGTTTAGTTTGAGATGGGATTTTCATTAACAGAGACAGAATAAATTGTCTCATCTGTAGGGAGGGGATAGATAAACCTGTTCTACTTATATTTCGAAAATTTTTAGGTTCTTTTCTTTTTTTTCAAAATTTTTTTTATTTAATTTTGATTAATAAAAATTTCGGGCATCTCTAATATAACTAACAATGGCACTAAGTATGTTACAAGCAATCTATTTAAGTTGTACAAGGTCAAATGTCTAAGTTACTCTATTTTTTTTTTTTTTAAAGAAGTGGGATTCCACTGATTTCCATTAAACTAGAAACCATTACAATATTCAGGTCTGTACCACCTCTCTGGTACCAGCAAAAACAAACACCTATACTAAGGTATTACAAACCAAAAAACCAAACTAAGCATAGCTAACCATAGACTAAACAAATATCAAATGAACTACCAAAAACCTAATGATAACAAAAGCAGCTAGATAACAACTTTCTAAGTTACTCTATTAAAAAGCACAAAGTTTGTGAAATTGGACCTGAGCTTCGGCTACAAGTTAATTGATGTAAATAAAGGAAAAATGAGAGTCTAAATCTGCTATAATTCTGAGAGAATTACATAATCCTGAAATTCCAAAATCAACGGTTCAAACTCTTCTGTACGTGAATCTCAAAAACATTCTCGAAAAAAATAAGTTTTTATGTATATATCTCAAAAAAGACCAATGATTAGAATTAGAATTACATGATTCTATAATTCTCGAGAATTATAGCAGTTTTATTTTCGAAAAATAATGGTTTTTGGTGTGATCAAGAGTGTGGTCGGCTGGTCCTAAAGAAACTGAAATTTGAATCAAATTATTTTAAGATTTTCTGAAGGATAAAAAAAAACATGGTTTCTTCTATGAGATCAATATATGAATGCAATCCATTTAATATAAATAAAAATTATGGGTGTTATACGTCCCCCTGTTTTATCATATGGTGAAGAACAAATTAACTACCGGGTGTCCTTTTACTTTTAATTATGTGTGTTATTCGTTGCCTGTCATAATTCCTCAATATAAAACATTAGCTGTCAATAAATCATTAACCACCAATTGCTTAACTTTCTATAATTTACTTGAATATTTTTTTTTTTTTTTTTTTTGCATTTCACTTGACTTGATGACGGTTAATAATTTACTTTCTATAAAAATAGGACTTTGCATATAGCTAATGTGCCGCATGAAGCCAAAATTACTCTGTTCAATTCTTTAAATAGCTTACTTTCTATAATTAACTTGAATTATCACTTGACTTGATGACGGTTATTAATTCTTTATGTTAAAAATGGAAATCCGCTCCGCTCCCTTTAAATATCGACCCAAGACACAAACGGCTCTTTCTCTCTTTTCTTTTTCTCTCCTCTTGTTCCTCTTAATTTCTCTCCTCTTGTTCCTCTTAATCTCTCCTCCTCTTCTTCTTCTAAGTTGTGAAAACGATACCTTTTGTTGAGCTACAGATACAACAGCAGCAGAGAGGTATCAGGTATGTCATGTCCTTCTTCTGATTCTTTAAATTCAAACCATTATGCAATTTAATCACTAAGAACAAGATGGATTTTGAACCAGAATATTTGCTAAGACGATAAGAGTTTAACGTCTCTCATAAACAGAACACAGCACATAGTTTTATAGTTTATGTAATAGACAAACTTTGTTGAAAAGTAGCTTTCTTTATAATATCTTTTCTAACAAGGCATATTTTATCAAATTTAAGGCTAACCTTGAGTAACTGATTAAATTTGCTACAGGAAATAAAGATAAAATGTCAGAGAAGAGGCAGCTACCGGAGGTCTTATCCAATTTATTACATCGCTGGTTTAAGCTATTAAGCACCATCCCTCTTTGCAGTTTCTTAACCTTCAATTTCGGTTCTAAGTATAAATTCATGAATCAACTGTTCGCAAAGCAGGTGAAGTTTCTTTCCTTCCTCATTTTTGTAATGCCTTTTGGTTAATTGTAGCTGAGTAAATTAAATAATCATTATTTTCTCCTCCTTGACCAAATCCAATAGGATATACTGGCATGGCCTGAAACAGCAACAAGTACTAGAGCATGCCATGCATTATTTTTTTCTTATTAGTTGCATGGTTTTTTTATTTAACAAAAAGGACCAATTAGTCATTGGTTTGTATTTGAAGCAAACTGAAAGCACAAAGGTATTGTATATGCTTCTGTTGTACAGTTGTCTGTCTGCCTCATACCTGGACTATACATATATGATATATGTTGTCTTTATCTCTATTTCTTAATGATTTTTCATTCATATCTAAGACTCCAGTATACTAAAATATGTACCTCTTTTTGAACATTTCCAATAGATTGCTCCTGAGAAGAAAACGGACCCAGTTGAAGAGTACGCTGAAGATATTCATAGTTTCTACAAGCTAGCTGAGGTAGATAAGATTCTTTCTTGGTGTGTTCTTACTAAAGCAGTAAAGCCTTCATTAGCCTTATAATTGTCAGATACGCACACTGTTGCTAATTGCTTAGCCTTCATCGATTAATTTCACAAGTATCAGAAAATTAAGAAAATAACAGAATGTAACCGTGCAGTCAGAAAACAACAAACTCATAGTTTACCAGAACCCATCTGGTACATTAACAGGTGATCAGATAGGATCAGGTCAGCATTTTATTTCTTGATCTGTTGTCAGGTTGGGCATGACCCAGTGCATTTATAGTAAAAAAAAAATTGCCTACTCGATCTGACAGCATATTCCTAACTCTATCTGAACAGGTACTCATTTTAACAATGGTTAGCATGTTTTCATCTAAAAATTTAATTTTTCTGTCATACAACTTTTAGGGAGAAAGTCGGGCACACAATTACTTTAGTTCAGATTCAAGAATCACTCCAAGAGTACGAGCTTCTCTGGTCAATTTGATTATAGAGATGCACCAGAAGCTTTATTTAAGTCCTGAAACCCTCTACCTCACTGTTTCCATATTTGATCGGTTTCTCTCTCAAGAGAGTACTGTACAGAGGGTGGAGGTCAAGCTAGTTGGCATGTGCGCTATGCATATTGCTTCAAAATATGAGGAGGTTTATAAACCACTGGTATGTCGTACATTACAACACATATTTCTCTTATTTGGAAACTTTTCTTCTTTTGTTTTGGGTCATTTTCAAATACTGATCACCAATAGCATAGTCAGTTTTTACAAAAGAAAAATAATAATAAATATATTGCTTGACCTTTTCAGCCGGCCAAACTTAACTGTTCTGTACCACCTTATTCATACCGGTGACTACCTTGGTCTGAACATCAGGGGTTCAATGCAGGTCCATATATTAACTGATCTTATCTCATTTATTACACCAACTTAAGAGCTGCACTTCGTTTACATCTCAACTTGTTTGTGTTTAGTTGCAAAATGCAATTACTGAAATATGTAGGGTCGCTTTTTGCAGAACGGTAAAATACTTTGGATAAATTAATTGCACAAATTAAAAAGAACATAAATGATTTTTTTCTTTTTTAATTCAATAGCTCCAAGATTTTAGCGACCTATGGATGCTGAGATATAGCACAAGTGATGTCCTTAAAATGGAAAAGAGGATTCTGACTAGACTTGAGTGGTGTCTTAGTTTGCCTACCCCTTATATGTTTCTAGTTAGATATATAAACATCGAAAAGGCGGACAAAGAGGTAATTTCTCTCTTTTGTTTTAGTTTTATGTTTATTGAATGATTTCAGCCTGTCAGGTGTAACTCTAAAAACTTTAAATCACATGTACTTTAATTACAAAAGGACACGGTAACTCTTTCCCTAGCCTCCTCTCCTGCTCATTTTTATCATTAATTATGAGTTTTTTTTTCCGAAGAAATTGTGAGAGGAAGGGAGATTAACATTTCTGTAGGGTGTATGAACTGGTGAGCTGTTCTTTTATATGGAGTCTATTTAATTTTTATTTTTCTGTCTTCGTAATTTTGTAGATGGAATCCATGATATTCTTTTTTTCGGAGCTGGCATTAACACAACACCTCCTAATTGAGAAGTGTCCTTCGTTGCTTGTTGCCTCTTGTGTGTACACAGCAAGGTGTACCCTTAAGAAAAATCCCCTCTGGACTAAGACACTCCAGCGCTGCACCTGATACTCTGAGCCACAATTGATGTAAGTCTTCTCTCCTTTCCTTTGATTATTTAGTTCATGATCTATTTTATATCAAAGTTAAATTCTAGTTAATTACCGTAGTAATTTTATTTTCCTGTTGCCATTAGTTGAACCCAAAAAGAGGCAGGTTTGGACCAGCAAAAATGAATATACAAACTTTATTTTATTATATCAGATCAAAGATTTTGTTTTTGTTTAGTCTTTACTCTTTAGTAGTTTGCTAAAAGTGATTTAAAGGATATTATAATTTCATCTAAAATTATTCATTAGAACTCTTTATCTTCAGAAAAATAGAAAATAATTTCCTAGTTTTTTGACAGAACTGACCAATACCGAAGTAAAACCTACTTGTACAATAACCAGACCATAAATTAGGTACAAGTTTCCAACTGCTTGGACTTGAAATCAACTAATACTATTTGGTACTGGTACTGTAACAGAGAATGCGCACAGATTTTGAGGTATGCACATTCCAAGGCTCCCAAGAGCATAATGAATGCCGTATACAACAAGTACTCGCATGAAAGGTTTCATAAGGTGGCGTTGCATGCTCCAGCAGAAGTGGAAGCCTGGAACAATTGATATTACTGTTAGTAGTGTGTGATAGACAAGTTGATTGCTTCACTTCTTGTTCTATTTTTCTTTTCCATCTCTGTTACACTGCGAACTCAAAAATGTGATAAAGTCAGTGTGTGATAAGTAGTTAATTGCTTTATTGTTTTTTTTACTAGTTTTGCTTGTTTCTTTAAGAAACGTGTGCATATCTTTGTTGCTCTTTCTTGTATTATATACAGAAATAAATCTGCTGTTATTCCAAAGGGATTACAGGACCCTGTTATTCCTATCTCAACCATTCAAAGTTTTCTACGCACGAATCTCAATGAAATTCTTTTTTTTCATGTGCGAATCTCAACAGAGATCAATGGCTGAGATCGGAATAACAGGGTCCTGTTATCCCTTTGGAATAACAGCAGATTACTTTTGTCAGGAACAATATTAAGTATGAGAGTAATAAACTTATTCACTTGATTAATATTACATGAATTGTTCTTTTTTTTTCGAGAAATTTTGGTTACCTGATTAGAATTTTGTTTTGTAAAGTAAGACTATGTTAAGCTTTCGGGGTTATCCTTTCCGTTAATGTATATATTTATTTGAATGGGGATTTTTGCTTATTAGTTTTTTATTATCAAAATTGTTTTACAATAAAGAAGCAAACATAAATACATAATAACCGAGTTCAAACATATTTTTCAAGCCATTTTTTTTTTCGAAAGAAAGATTGTGCACATCAATTCTAAATTAATAATCAAATCAATGTTCTTCTGCTAAAACACATCTGATGTACTAATTCAGTCACAATTATCTGTGTTCCTCCATCTTCAGCACACAACACATAACATAGCAACACAGTAGAAGAAATGAAAGACTGATATTTCTGCTCTATCAATTTTCAATTTTCAAACAAAGTGTTTACAATTAGGATGAAACCTTGACCAAACAACCTATGAAGTCTATAATATATGCGCCATCTATACAATTTATTATTCAATTAGAATTCACATGAATGGCTTCAATGCTTAAAAAGAATGAAACAATGAAACCACAATGACCCATTAAGTAAAAGAAGGGGATATTGCGGATGCAGTTAAAAGTCACGCCGTGTATCCTAGCAGTTTGGCGCTCGACAAAGGCACTTGACTCCACTTTCATCAGACTCAATCAGTGTTGAAATATTGTAATCAAATCTGCAAGCACAAAAAAGGCTTACACGTCAGTAAAATATCGAGAAATAGTTTGATGCTATGCAAAATAAAAAGTTACGGCACATGTAATACGTACAGTAGCTCTTGACCAGCAGGAGTGTTCTCTTTGGCTATGAACACGATTCAATTTGTCTCACGCAATGTCACAATCCTTGCATAGCAGTTAGGCTGACACTGTACAAAGTTTTTATCAGTGTCAATAACTAAAATAATTGAGAACTGGGTATCAAGTTCAAACGCATATTAGATGAAAAAAAGACATCATGTCCAAGGAACAACAGTCTGATCATATAAATCATGATTTAGATAACACAACTAAGACAGTACCCCATCTCAAATCCTAACCTTCACACATCTCCAACAATTTTTGGATTCTAAGGTGCTCATAACTACTATGTTTATGGCAGAATAACGCATTCTCAGCACAAACCATTAGAAAAGAGTTCCTAAAGCCTGCCAAAAAAAATTACCTTTCTGTTTGTCTTTTGGTAAACACAGCATCTGGCACAAGCTTCCTCAGAACTTATCGATGGTAAATCCGTCTTAGGACGTGCTTTGGTTCCCAGTGTCCCTCTGACAAGCCTCGAAGTCTCAAACAGCTCGGCCTCACATTGTTTCTCTGGTATATCATGCTTGAGAAAACTATTTCTTCTGTGCACAGAACTAATGCATTGCTCTTATTAACATCTCTGCAGATGAATAAACACATCAGCCCAAAAAGTGCTTGGCAAATGCGATAATAAACCAATGAAAAGGAAAAAAATATATATATAAAGAAAATACCCATGATTCGGACAGTAAGAATCAAAGCGTGATATCTGCTTGCCGTGGCTCACGTAGGTGTGTAACTGCAACCAAAATATAAGCCATGGGACAAGGTGATTTTAACAAAGCAAGAACAAAAAGGAGAACAACAACCGTGTTCTTTTTTTCATGAACAATCCAAACATTTTGACAATCAAATGTACCAAAAAGTACCGACAGTCCATACCAATATCAAACAACTGCTTGTACACTGGTGACTTAAAATTCAAAAATGACAAATTAATAAACAAAACTCTTGAAATACCTCCATGCGATATCCAGCCCTTGATGCGCAAATCGCATGATAGTAAACGTTACATTTGCAACATTTTGTGCACGCGCCATGGACTTGCTCACATATCACACATTTCTACAAACAAGAACCAAAGTAAATTTCAGTTTGTCATATAAGAAACTATAAGAATAGAGGTCAATAGCCTATTTTCAGTTTATTGGGTTTCTATTTTTTTGTGTCCCTCACAGTGCTCCATCTCAG